>ONZH01002585.1:0-25337 GCA_900303285.1 Rhinella marina
TAAGGCCCCTTCACACGACAGTATTTTTTTCGGGCTCCGATCCGCATTTTTCACATGAAAAATGCGGACCCATTCATTTCTATGGGTCCGCAAAAAATACTGAGCGCATACGGTGTGCTGTCCGCACCCGTATGCCCGTTCCGTAGCCCGCAAAAAAGATCCTGTCCTATTCTTGTCCGCAAAATGGACAAGGATAGGAATTGTTACAATGGATCCGCAAAAAAAACGGATGCCATATGGACGGCATCCGTGTTTTTTTGCGGATCCGCAATTTGCGGACCGCAAAACACAACGTTCGTGTGTAAGAGGCCTTACCCTGAGGCTTACTGGATCTTTTACTGCCACTCCCACTTACCCCACTGTTTCAGTTTAAAACAAGAAATTCTGCTACATTACTTATTTTATTATTATTGCATCTGGTTTGCATAAAATATGGTGATATAATATTTGATGCAAATCAAATACCATTTCATTTTAATTGGTTATAATGTGGTATGTCATAGTATTGACATCATGTCCCATATATATATATTTTCACTACATTGGTTTTAATTCACTTCTGTTTGTATGGATTCTTGTCTGTTGAATTTCATGGAATGCTATGTCATCACTCGCATCTATGTATTAATTAATCTGCACCTGATGCTGGGTGGGGTATAGCCCCTATATACTGTATTCCATGCATGTTAGTCATGACTGTGTGACGGATTATGGCAAAGCTGTATGCCCTGGAATGTTTTTAATATGTATTCTCCATAAAGCTGGAAATACCTTAACTCTCCAGTCTTGGATGAACTCTTTACTGGCACAGAATTGGGGAGTGGCAGCAGGATGACAATGTTGGGGCACAAGAAGGGTTGAGGATGATAGAAAAGTAAGGAATCTAAGACGTCTATGTGTTAAATTTGCAGAAATGAGACACAGCAGAAAGAAATCATCAAGGCGGTTTGATCTACATAGTAACATAGTAACATAGTTTATAAGGCCGAAAAAAGACATCTGTCCATCCAGTTCGGCCTGTTTTCCTACAAGTTGATCCAGAGGAAGGCAAAAAAACCCTGTGAGGTAGAAGCCAGTTTTCCCCACTAGGGAAAAAAAATTCCTTCCCGACTCCAATCAGGCAATCAGAATAACTCCCTGGATCAACGACCCCTCTCTAGTAACTATAACCTGTAATATTATTACCCTCCAAAATACATCCAGGCCCCTCTTGAACTCTTTTAGTGAACTTACCATCACCACCTCCTCAGGCAGAGAGTTCCATAGTCTCACTGCTCTTACCGTAAAGAATCCTCTTCTATGTTTGTGTACAAACCTTCTTTCCTCCAGACGCAGAGGATGGCCCCTCGTCACAGTCACAGTCCTGGGATAAATAGATCGTGGGAGAGATCTCTATTCTGACCTCTGATATATTTATACATAGTTATTAGATCTCCCCTCAGTCGTCTTTTTTCTAAAGTGAATAACCCTAATTTTGATAATCTTTCTGGGTACTGTAGTCCACCCATTCCAGTTATTACTTTAGTTGCCCTCCTCTGAACCTCTCCAGCTCTGCTATGTCTGCCTTGTTCACAGGAGCCCAGAATTGTACACAGTACTTCCATGTGTGGTCTGACTAGTGATTTGTAAAGTGGCAGGACTATGTTCTCATCACGGGCATCTATGCCTCTTTGATGCCAGCCCATTATCTTATTGGCCTTGGCAGCAGCTGTCTGACATTGGTTTCTGCAGCTTAGATTTCTGTTCACTAAAATTCCTAGGTCCTTTTCTATGTCAGAGTTACCCCAATATTTTACCATTTAGTATGTACTGGTGACTTGCATTTATTCCTTCCCATATGCATAACTTTACATTTGTCAGTGTTAAACCTCATCTGCCACTTCTCTGCCCAAGCCTCCAGTCTATCCAGATCCATCTGTAGCAGTGTACTGTCCTCTTCTGTGTTAATTACTTTACACAGTTTTAGTGTCATCTGCAAAAATTGATATTTTACTGTGGCAAGCCTTCTACAAGATCATTAATAAATATATTGAAGAGAATAGGGCCCAATACTGACCCCTGTGGTACCCCACTAGTTACAGTGACCCAATCTGAGTATGTGCCATTAATAAGCACCCTCTGTTTTCTATCACTGAGCCAGTTACTTACCCAGATACAGACATTTTCTCCCAGGCCAAGCATTCTCATCTTATATACTAACCTTTTATGTGGTACAGTGTCAAATGCTTTGGAGAAGTCCAGATATACGACATCCATTGATTCGCTGCGGTCCAGTCTAGAACTTACCTCCTCATAGAAACTGATTAAATTGGTTTGACATGACCGATCCCTCATGAAGCCATGCTGATATGGAGTAATTTGCTTATTTTCATTGAGGTACTCCAAGATAGCATCTCTTAGAAAACCCTCAAACAGTTTACCCACGACAGATGTTAAACTTACCGGCCTATAGTTCCCAGGCTCTGTTTTTGGACCCTTTTTGAATATTGGCACCACATTTGCTATGCGCCAATCCTGTGGAACACTCCCTGTCAGTATAGAGTCCTTAAATATCAGAAATAAGGGTCTAGCGATGACATTACTTAATTCTCTTAGGATACGGGGGTGTATGCCATCCGGTCCTGGGCGATTTGTCTATTTTAATCTTTTTAAGACGTAGCTCTACTTCTTCCTGGGTCAGACAGGGCACTTTTAATGGGGAATTTACTTTTATATTCTGCATTTCATCTGACAGTTCATTTTCCTCAGTGAATACTTTCTCCTGAATAAAGAATGGAGAAATTGAGAACATCACTGAATGTAAGAGGTATGTGGTGCTGTATTCTCCAGTATGTTTTTTGTAGAGATGTATGTAATGTCCATTCAAATATCTCTTTAACAGTAAGGCTGGGAGAGTTGCCAGACTGAGAATTTTCCAAAGCAGCTGCAGCAGAATGGCTAGAACTAGCCCTTCCCTTTAAGCCACTGAGGGCCTCTGTAGGCCCACACTGCCTCAGCCTAGCCCCAGGCATAAGCAATGATGTCCACAATGCCCTTATCTTAACATCCTGACTCTAGCTAGCATCAAGACGTTCTGTACGGGGATCTCAAAGCTGGCTCTGCCTCCTCCCTCTTGCAGCACTGCTGCTGTGTCCCACTGGAAGAGGACAATTCATGTGACATCTGCTTCATTATCCGTACTTCATTCATTGTACGCACTTATCACTGTGTTATCTGTGGTGTTACATAGGATGGCATGTTGGTAAAAAGGGTCATGTCCAAAGGTTAGACATTGGCTTACCTTGGGCACTGGAAACCCATGCTACGCCACTGCCTAGGATGCATGACCGCCACAGCACATTTTTATATTGCCCAACAGGTAATACACTCTGGTTGCCTGGCTCTGGAGTGCATAGCAGCACTAACTTATATCCCTCTATTCAGATATCTGAGTCGCTAAGCTACCGATCGCAATCTCAGCATACAGTTTGAAACAAATACATTTGCCGACGGCAGGTCCATGCCATGCTGTGTAGTGTCATTTCTCCTCATGTAATGGCATTTTGCATGAATCCAGTTCTGTTTTACTTTAGCTACATTGTGTTATATGTTGCTAACTCATACTAATTTAATATAAAAAAACACTAATTATCGTTAATGTCATTTTTTATATTTTCTTTACGCTCCTGGATTTCTTGTGGATTAATACGTGGGGTGGAATCTAAGCACATGTGCTTTTATAGTTACCCTTGAGAAAGGGCCCTTGGAGCCTAGAAGCACATTGCTTTTAGAAGAAATCATTTTTATTAAATTTTTAGTTTATTTAATAAATCCATTGAAAAGTTCTTTCAGATTTGGATCCATTCAACTTATCCGATGCCTACAAGTTCCTGAGAGCTGCCCCCCCTGGAATGGCTCCTCTTAGTCAGGGAGCTGTTCATTCCTTGTAGCAGCTTCAGTCTCTCTGAATGATCCAAGGCTGCAGCAGTGTGTTCTGTGGCAGGGCTCCATAGGAACATGTCGAAATTCTCATAGATTTCAATGCTATCTGATGATCACTTGGTCATGCTCCCTAAGGGAACTTTTGAAAAGTGAAAAAAAAAAAAGTTTTTAAAAATATAAAAAATATAATCATTAAAATCCCTCCCTTCTTCAAAATAAAAATAAAAGTAAAGAAACAATAAAGAAAAAACCCTCATAGGCATTGTCGCATCCTAAAATATAAAAAAAAATGATTGCATATGGTCAAGTGCGTAATGGGAAAAAAAATCAAAATAGCAGATTTCAGGATTTTTTGCCACTTCACTTCTCAAAAAAAATTAATAAAAAGTGGTCAAAATTCATACACATCCCAAAATGATATTAATGGAAAAAAGTGCAGATCGCCCTGCAAAAAAGTGAGCCCTCACACAGCTCCGTGGTTTAAAAGTTAAGGGGGGCAGAATATGGCGATGAATAGAAAAAAAATAGTTGTTTCCCAAAGTTGATTTTAAGTATAAAACAAAAAAACTAAACAAATGTGGTATTGCTCTAATTGTACTCACCTGGAGAATGAAGAACACAGGTCCGTTTTACTGCATAGGGTAAAAGTGTGGTGGAATTGCATTTTTTTTTCAGATCCACCCCATTAGGACTTTTTTATACAGTTTCCCACTACATCGTATGCAATAATACATTGTGCCATTATAAAGGTTAACTTGTTTTACAAAAAAAAAAAAAACAAACAAACAAGCACTCACACGGCTTTGTGGATGGAAAAATTTAAAAGTTATAGCTCCAGGAAGGCAGAGAATAAAAAAGGGAACCCTTTGGGGTACATTTGGGAGTCAGTAGCAAGCCTATGCAACTGTGTAAGCAAACAATTGCATTTATCTTGGCCATATGGTTCAGTGGTACACTTCAGATGTTCCAACCAAATTTTATGTCCATGGACAGTGTAAACTTCATTGAAAAAAGGGCTTCTAGGATGGTCTAAAAATGATTCTTTTCATCATTTAAGGCTGAACATAACTTATTTCCTAATGTGACTGTGGATAACAGAAAACATTTCAATCACTCAACTAACCCAATTGTGCACAGAAAGGTTAAACAAGTGATTTTTTTTTTACAGTTTTCTGCTTATCAGTTTTTAATTCACTCTATAATTATGCTTTGATATACTAATCTGATCATAGATTAATCTAGATACATTTTGTTCCCAGTTGTCTAATATATAACTCAGCTCTGTAGTATTTTACAGGCAAATGTAAAAATTAAACTTGGCTAAATGCAGTAAAACAGATCAAGCGTGTAAATAAAAATAGTTTATTCCATAAAGTACAAACTTAAAGTAGACATAAAAAGTAAAATTCCTTTTTACCTCTAAACAATCCAAAATAATTGCATTTTGCTACTATCAGAAGACTCATAAATATAACACAGTAATCTCCTGTTTGATTTTAAACTCTTATTAGCATTAATATACTATACTTCACATCATGTCTCTAATCCCTTGCTTCTCTCCTTGGGAATTTTCTAATTATAATAATTGGTTTAGTAAAGCGCCTGACAGTAGAGGTTAAAGCAAAATGAATGATACAAGTTTGTTGAAGCGATCCATAGCATACTTTAATATTTCGGAATATCACAGAAATATGCTATTTCAATAAAATCTTTCTTTCAAATATGAAATGTGTTTTTAGTGGATTTAGATATTAATATAGAATCTTCTGAACTGGTAATGGTCTGTTCACTTCGTCATTATTGCCAGTATGCTTGGGTTTCTGGAACAATACCAAAGTATGAAATGTTATTATGGTCATTAACCTCTTCCAGTAAAAGTCCCATTTTTCAAATCAAGAAATTTTTCAAAACCATCTATTTTAACCCTATGAGAACAGGAGAGTTTTTTGTTTTTCAGTTTTCATTTTTCTTCCCTATCTTCCCATAGCTTGTTTATTTTTATGTTTACATGGCCATATGAGGGCTAGTTTTTTGCAGGATAAGTTGTAGTTTCTAATACCATCATTCAATATGGTATACAATGTAGTGGGAAAAAAATTCCAAATGGAGTGGAATTGGAAAATAAAAAGTAATTCTACCATAGTTTTATGGGTATTGTCTCTACAATGTTCCCTATGCAGTAAAACTAACCTGTGCCCTTCATTCTCTGGGTCAGTACGATCACCACAATACCATAGTTACATAGTTTTTTTCTTGTGTTTAAATACTGAAAAAAAAAAAACTAAAAAAAACTAGTTTTCTTGTTACATCACCATATTCTGACCCTATAAATAACTTTTTATAGTTATATCTATGGAGTGTTTTGGGGGCTCATTTTTTTTTGCGGGATGATGTGTAGTTTTTATTGATGCCATTTAGGAGTGTGTGACTTTTTAATCACATTTTATTCCATTTTTTGGGGGTAAGTTAAGCACTGAAAAAATGGAGAAACAGCCATTTTGATTTCCTTTTCTGTTACGCCATTCGTCCTATGGGGTAAATATTTTTAGATTTTAATAGTTCAAGCATTTTGGGATGTAGAGATGCCCACGATCATTATGTTTTTTATTTTAATCCTGGGAAAGGGGGATTCCATTTTTATATATATTTTTGAATTTTTTAAAAACTTTTTAAAACTTATTTTAGCCCGCCTCAGGAAGCTACAATATGTAATACTTTGATTTGTTCTAGTTTATACTGTAGTTCCATACAATTACAGTCTAAGCTGAATTTGCGGTTAGCAAAACCTGCAGTCCTCCATAGGAACTGCAGCTCTGATACGCTGGGTTTCTTCAGAGTGCATCAGAGAGAAGGAATGACTCCCCAATTGCCGAATGGGGAGCCAGTCCTAACCCAGTCTGCAATGCATGGGCACCAGCCTTAGGGCCATCGTGGGGGCAAACTGGGGGCACAGGGGGCATATTTGATTTCAGTCTCTGATCTCCAGAGTCAGGAACTGTGGAGATCAGAGCCTGAAATTGAAACTATTGGAGCAGCTTTCCTCTGATTGGTTAGTCTGTAAAATTACGTCCATTTGCAGCAAGGGGTTAAAATTTGGGAATCTTAATGAATACCTGACAGACCTCATTATAAGTCAATAGGCTTCACCAGGATTTCTTGGCATCTTTTCAAAAATGGATCCAGCATAGCTTTCATGGCTCCATTACAAATAGAACACAACCTAAGAGCTTGTGCACTCGACCGTTGGGTGTATTGCCATCCGCCAATTGCGGATCAGCAAAACACGGATACCAGCTGTGAACATTCCACATTTTGTGATCTGGGGGGGCACTATCTCTCCTTGGGTAGAGCGCCTTAATCAGTGTGAGGAGACTTATAAGCCATATATGCTCCTCTGGAAAAAAAAAGGGATGCAAATGAGCTCTTAGCAAGCTCTGCCTCTAATGCCAAGGTGGCATTAGAGGCAGAGCTTGCTAAGAGATCATTTTCATCCCTATCTTTCCACATTTTGTGTCATGTAACGGAACAGCCGAATCCTAATAGAACAATTCTATCCTTGTCCGTAATGTGGACAATAATAGGACAGGTTCTATTTTTTTGCAGAACGCCCATGCAGACATATGGACACAGAATGCATACGGGGTAATTTGTGTTTTTTTGCGTCCCCATTGAAGTAAATGTTTAGGCATACAAGCCACAAAAAAAATGGACCAGACATGGAAAAAAAACTGACACCCATAATGTGGTGGTGCACAATCTTGCTGGAAAAACTCAAAGAGCATGCCAGCTTCAGTGCATAAAGAGGGAAACGCATCATCATGTAGCAGTTGAATGGCCCCCAAGGTCTTCCGATCTGACCCCTTAGACTTTTATCTTTGGGGTCATCTGAAGGCAATTGTCTATGCTGTGAAGATACAAGATGTGCAGCACCTGAAACTACAGATACTGGAAGCCTGTGCTAGCATTTCTTTTGCGGTGTTGCTATCAGTGTTTGAAGAGTGGGAGAAGAGGGTTGCATTGACAATCCAACACAAGGGGCAGCACTTTGAACACATTTTATAAGTGGTCAGAAACTTGTAAATAACTCATGAAAGAATAAAGTTACGTTAAAACCAAGCACACCATTGTTTTTCTTGTGAAATTCTCAATAAGTTTGTGTGTCACATGACCCTCTTCCCATTGAAAAAATAAAGTTGGATGCAAAATGGCAGACTTCAAAATGGCCGCCATGGTCATCACCCATCTTGAAAAGTTTCCCCCCTCCCATATACTAATGTGCCACAAACAGGAAGTTAATATCACTAACCATTTCCATTTTATTTAGGTGTATCCATATAAATGGCCCACCCTGTACTTGCCAATGTTTCAAGTTGTAAGTATCGCAAGTACAAGTGCAGCATGGCAATTAGCGGTAATCCACATGCCGGTAAGGGCTCATTCACACAACCATATGAATGGGTCCACCTCTGTTCTGCAATTTTGCAGAACGGGTGAGGACTCATTAATTTCAATGGGGCCACAAAAGATGCGGATAGCACACTGTGTCCTGTCCGCATCCGTTGTTCCGTTCTCCATTCTGCAGTCCCGCAAAAAAATTTAGAACATGTCCTATTTTTGTCCGCGGGCAAGAATAGGCATATCTATAGTGGGCGGGATTCTGTTCTGCAAATTGTGGAAGGCACACAGGTAGCATCCGTGTTTTGCAGATCCACAATTTGCAGACCTCAAAACATGGCATGGTCGTCTGAATGCTTTGTCTGTTTTGCCTAACTTTATACCAACTATTGTCTTACTTTGTGACAGAAGTTTACACCAGAACTGTGTAGCAGTTTTGACGCAAGATGAACTTAGGTCGAGCCCCCTTCCCATGAAGCCACACCTCTTTCCTGGTAAGCTCCACATCCTTTTTGGTCTAGGCTCAGATAATTTTACTAAACTTAGAAACACCAAATTAACCTATATTTTAGCCTAATTTACACAAAAGTCTAGGTGTACAGCTCATGTGTGCCAAATATATTAAAATATAACCATAGTCTGGTGGTGGCACACTACCTGTCCACATCATTGGAACTAAGAAATAGTAAGTGGCTGTATATGTAGCCTCACCTATCCACATTACACATGATTGCTATATTAATCTACACTGGCTGTGTATCTAAGTATCCTACTGCAAATTAATTGTTATGTGTATTGTTTGTGTGTGGCGTGAGTTCCTTTGTTTAATCTTTGATACCACTATCCATAGTCCTCTGATGAACCCATGTTGTTTCTGAAATGCATTATGACAACTTAATAAGGGATTTACAGGGTGCATTAGGTTCCTGCTCTGGGTCGTCTATTTCAGGGTGGGTGCTTTTTTTTTCAGGGTGGGTGCTTTTTTTTCAGGGTGGGTGCTTTTTTTTCAGGGTGGGGTGGGGGGCATTAAAGGTGCTGTCTTACTTCAGCAAAAGGCATTTATCATATATTCCACTTTAAAGGGGTTTTCCCAGATTTTTATACTGATGAAATCATCAATATCTGATTGGTGGGGGTCCAACACCCATCAATCAGCTGTTTGAGAAAGCAGCGGTGCTCGCAGTAGCACAGCAACCTTCTGACAGTTTCTTGTAGTCCAGTGATGATATGTTCATCTGTCACGTGGAGTAGGGTCAACTCAGCCCAATAGAAGTGAATGGGGCTGAGCGCAAAACCAAGCACAGCCGCTATACAATGTACGGTGTTGTGTTTGGTAAGCTGCACAAAAGCATGTTGTTCAGAGGAGTACTGGTGCTTTCTCAAACAGCTAATCAGCGGGAGTTCTGGATATCGGAACCCCACCAATCAGACACTGATGATCGTGATTGTCCATGCCTCCTTTGCTGGCTTGATGCATTTTTCCATTGCATTATACAATGATTTTCAGGGGTCAGTAATAATTCTCCCTTAGTGCCCCCATTCAGTAGTTGTACCTCTTTAGTGCCCCAACACAGTATTTATTCCCCTTAGTGCACCCACATAGCTCCTCTTTACAATATTGAAGCCCTTGTGGTGTAAATAAAAAACAGTAATTCTCAGCTAGCTCTAGTCTCATAAAAACTGGAGCAAACCTTGCTCTCCTCAGACCATGCATGCTTCTAGTCATCTCAGCAGGGGCGATGATGCCATCGCATCATGCCATCTGGGGAGAGCACAGGCCAAGAAATGAGGCCTGGGCTGTAATGGATGACAGGCATTCATTATGGCCCAGGCTTCTCTTGACAGTGCACACACAGAAGTTAATATTACTGCCACTGCAGGCCCTGTAGCAGCCGCTGTGACTGTTGTTCTGCTCCTGATCTGCTTTCTTATCTTTGAAAGTTTTTTCATATAAACCCATGGGGTAGATTTATCAAAACTGATGTAAAGGAAATTTGGCTTAGATACCCATAGCAACCAATCAGATTCCACCTTTTTTTAGAGCTCCTCTGGAAATCAAAACTTGAAATCTAATCGGTTGCTATGGGCAACTAAGCCACTTCCCCATGTGTATCAGAATTTACTTTACATAGGAAATGTATGATAACATAACTGGGAGAATTAGAAAAACTGTGTGAACGTTTACTGTAGTGTTTTGACTCCTGGCCAAAATGTGTAAAATCCAAGCTAATGTGAATGTGCTTATTAGAGATGAGCGCATTTTTAAAAAAAATTTGATTCAGTCCAATAGTCGAATTTTCTGTAATGATTCGATTCGATCCAAATAAATTTGTGGCGAATTGCTTTAAATGCTTTAATGGCTACTTCCTGGCTGCAGAGAGCCTGTATAGTGGTGTAGAACACTGTGCCTTGCAGTAACACGCATAGTGAGTCTGGTAGTAAAAGAATACTGTGAGCCAATATGACACATAGATAACAGGCGTCACTCTTAGAATCACTGCACAATGACAGAGATGGTAAGGGAAAAGTTCCCATCACCACTAATGAATGTGCTGGAGGAACTGACGTAGAACAAGTGTAAACCGTTGTCAACTTTGACCTGCCTGTGACTGTAGAAGGTCTGAAAGAGTGGCATGACGACAGTGTGTAAACGGCAGTGGCAGTAGCACCAGGAGACCATAGAGTTGTACAACAACAGTGTACAGGTAGAAGTGGCAGCAGCTGTAGCATCAGGAGCAGCATATAGGGTTGCACGACGAAAGTGTAGAGGTGGCAGTGGCGGCTGCTGTAGCATCAGGAGACCATAGAGTGGCACAATGACAGAGTGTTGAAGTGGTGGGAGCAGCATCATCAGGAGGCCATAGAGTTTCACAACAACAAAGTGTGGAAGTGGCAGCAGCAGTAGTAGCAGAATTAGGAGGCCATAGAGTGGCACAACGACAGAGTGTGGAAGTGGCAGCAGCAGTAGTAGCAGAATTAGGAGGCCAAAGAATGGCACAACGACAGAGTGCGGAAGTGGCAGCAGCAGTAACAGCATCATCAGAAGGCCATAGAGTCGCACAACAACATATTGTGGAAATGGTTGGAGCAGCATCATCAAGAGGCCATAGAGTGGCACAACGACAGAGTGTGGAAGTGGCAGCAGCAGTAGAGGCAGAATTAGGCTGCCACAGAGTGGCACAACGACAGAGTACGGAAGTGGAAACAGCCACTTCCGCACTCTGGAGCTGTGTCAACAGTATACAGTACTCCCTCTGGCTGAGAGAACAGAAAAGGACAGAGGCAGGTTGAGGGCAGGTGAGCGCACTGGGCCTGCTCCCGGACCTTAGCGGAGGGTGTCTGATGTAATTTGGGACGAAGTCGAAGACCGAGTTAACCATTCAAGAACCACTGGGTTGCTGGTCAAGACCCGACCGCTAGATGACACAGGGAGTTCAGGCCTCTCAAAGTGAACCCTACTGCCACACCTCTTTACTTTGCTGCGACCTGTGCCTGTGCCAGAAACATTTAGGCCTCGGCCACTCCCCTGTGCTGGGCCTGTCACTTCTCTGTCTGACATACTGTTACGTAGATTAAATAAATAAATAGGAAATTAAAACAAGCTGCAAAGGGCTATAATTGTGACACTCCACAACACAACGGCTAATACATTTTTTTGCACCACTAATAAACAAAAGAAGGTTTGACAATAAATAACTTTGGCGCTGTAGGCCAAATAAAATAAAACTTTTTTTTTTCCACTAATACACGCTACAAAGGGCTATCACTTTCCCACTTCAGCATAGAGCGACTAATACGTTTTTTTTTGCACCACTAATAAACGAAAGAAGGTTTGACAATAAATAACTTTGGTGCTATAGGCCAAATAAAACGCTTTTTTTGCCACTAATACACACTACAAAGGGCTGTCACTTTCCCACTTCAGCACAGAGTGGCTAATAGGTTTTTTTGCACCACTCATAAATGAAAGAAGGTTTGACAATAAATAACTTCAGCGCTGTACGCCAAATAAAACTTTTTTTTGCCACTAATGCACGCTACAAAGGACTGTCATTTTCCCACTGATAAGGATGGCTCTCAAGGGGAGCCTTGAGGTTTGTTTCTCTGCTCCAAGTTAAAGTAATCCTAGGATTTTACATGCATGGAAGAAACAACACTGACACCTGGTAGGGTCAAAGAGGTTCTTGTTTATTAGAGGAGGGTACAAAGGATATATACCCCAGTGAGGAGTGAATCCTCTCCTGAGGGTTAGAATATATTTTATTGGTTATTAACTCAAAATAAAGTTTCACTTCTGCGCATCTTGTCTAGCTAAAGAATGTAAACTTTAGATAAGAGCAGGAGTGGTCCCGGAGCCGACGCCATCTTGTAATGGCCTCACTTCTTCAGTCTTCATATCCATGAAAGCCATTTTAAGCATAGTGTTGTCTATCCCTAATCTAAGTTAAAGCTATAATTATCTACGTTGAGGTTAGTTGTTGGGCTTATCAGCCATTCAAACACAGAGCCCCAAGGAATCTTTACTCCCACCTCATTATGTTGTGCTACGAGAGTGGGCTGGTGTCATCCAATGGCACGTGAATCTCCTTCCCATCATATGGTTCAGTCATGATCATCTCCGGCATGGAATTCTCCACTGCCTTTATCAACAGTTACCTAGCATAAGGGATTACACAACAAACAGAGCAAGCATTATTAAGATTATCAAGATGACAACCCCTAACTGGGCAAGAGATTTTCTCCAGTCTTTTAGCCAGTCAAACCAGGCATCCCATGGATCACTGATGCCCGAGTTCCTTTTCAACTCCTCAGATAAAGATTTGAGTCCCTTCAGGGCATTCATCACTTTGTCATCTGGTCCCAGGTTATCTGGAATAAGAGTACAACAGGTATCTCCTATCATCTTATATACTCCACCTTTCTTTGCCAGGAGCATGTCCAATATCATTCTGTTCTGAAATGCCATGATACTTGTGGGACCCACCTGTTCCACAATCCCTTTCAGGGCATCTCTGGAGTGGTTCACAAATCTCTGCTGATTATAATAGATGTTATTAATCCAATCTACATTTTTGTTGATGGTGATAGTGGGAATAAGCGACTCAAATCATTGGGGACCCCCCTTGGGACTCCTATGGCATCTATCTATACATGTGTGTCTAAGCTCTCAGCTGGCTTTCCTTTCAGCTTCACTGGTGTGCTTGGGGTTAATATCACTTGTAATGGACCATCAAACCAGGGTTTGAGGACTGTTTTACTGTGTCTTTTTACCACCCAATCCCCAGACACAGGTGGATGGGTCCCTGGTAATTTATCAAGATCTGGAAGTGAAGCAAAAAGTCGAATGTGTTTTCGTCAAATGCTTGAACAAACTGCTAACATAATCTGTCAGACAACCACATTGCATCTGGAGCTGCTGTGAGACATACAATCCTGTCCTAGGGTCTGACCCCAAAAAGGACCTCAAAGGGACTAAGGCCTGTCTTACGGTTAAGGGTATACCTTTCTGAAAAGAGGGCTAACAGCAGGCACTCTGTCCATGGCTTATCAGCCTGTGCCATGGCTTGTTGAATCTTTAACTTTAGTGTCCCGTTCAGTTCTTTCCTACCCTACCGCTGCTTTGTGGATGGTACGAAGCACTTAAGGCTTGTTGTACACCAGAAATCTTAATCACCTCTTGCATCACTTCACCTGTAAAGTGAACACCTGTTTCACCTTCAATGGTCTCTGGTACCTAGTACCTGCATACAACTTCGGCCATAATCTTCTTTGCTGTGGTCTAGGCTGTGACCTTAGCTACCGGGTATACTTCTGGCCATCCTGAAAACAAGTCATCACACATCTATGCATACTTATACATATCCACCTTGGGTAGTTGAACATAGTCTGCAAGCGTTGAAATGGATACAAGGGGCGAAGTGTGTGTTTCTGAGGTACTGTAACCTCTGACCCACTTTTGTTCGGGGCACAAATCATGCATCCTTTAGTATATCTGGCTGCTACAGTGCTGAACCCTGGGGTGTACCATGCACTATGTACTAAATCCCACAGCAGTTTTTGACTGGTGCATCACTCCATGGGTTGCCAGTGCCATTGTGGGTTAGAGGGAAAGGCAGAGTTTTCCTTGAAACTGTATTAGTCCCTCCTTTGCAGTCCCCCCTTTTTACACCCACTGGTCCCTTTCCTCCTTCCCCGCCTGGTTCTGTAAGGTCTTAAGAACTTCCAGGGAGACAGGAGGAGGTCTTTCATGGACCTGAGCTGTGGCCACTAAGGCAGGGGTCTGCCTAGGCAATTTGGCAGCCATTTTTACCACCTGATCTGCCTTGGCTTTTACCTTTGCCTCCTCTGTGTCTGTTTCACAGTGGCCTTTCGTTCTTATCACTGCCACTCAAGTTGGCAACATGAGGGCTTCCATCAGAGACCTCACCTCTTCCCAATTTTTGATGGATTTACGTGAAGGGTCATGAAGTCTCTGGCTTTCCAAATGGGCCCATAGTCATGGGTTCAAGGGCATACCTAGAATCAGTGTAAATGTTGGCTGTTTTTCCCTCTGCATATCTGCAAACCATCTCCAGAGTCTCTGGCCTGTCTTCTTGGGATGACATGTGTGGTGGTAAGGACTCTGCATTTTAGAGTATCATGTTTACTCACCACTACCCAACCTGCGTAGCACCAGCCATCCTGGCCATACCTCGATCCATCCACAAAGAGCACATGATCTGGCTTATCTAATGGCTGACTTACCATATCCCACTGTCTCTTGTGACATCATCTGCAAACAGTCATGAGTTGCCCTAACTCTTCCCTCCCCCTTGCTCCAGAGGTAACAGGGTGGCTGGATTCAAAGTTTTACACCTTTGGATACTAACATTGTCAGGCAACAAAATGGAACACTGCATTCTCAAAAGGCGGGCATCAAAAAGATTTTTAAGTTATACCTGTGTGAGGATAAATGTAATATCATGAGGAGCAGGCACTGTCACTTTGTGGTTCAGAACTATCTCAGAGCTTTTATCAAGCATGGCTTGTACAACTGCTATAGCTCTGATTCAAAAAGGGGCAACTCTAGCCACGGGGTCAAGTTGGGCTGAATAATATGCCACTGGGCATTGTTGCTGGCCATACAGTTAAAGTGAGGACAGCTGAGGCAGGGCCATTCACTTTTATATATTACAATTTAAATGTAATAATCTGGCCCAGTGCGGGGGAGGACAAAATTACCAGCTTTAGGGAATAAAAGGCATCTACTACTTTATCTGTAAAGTGGAAGGTGCTAGAGGACAAACAATCATAAAAAGGCTGCATTAAACTTGCATGTCCAAGGTCTGCAAGAAGAACCGAGGCCCAAAAATGTCCTCAGTGCATTCACGTTTCTGGGCAAAGGGGTGTCCTCCACAGACCTCTTTCATTCAGGGGTGAGATGTTTCACCCCAGGAAGGAATGCAGCAAAACTGAAGTTTTGTTTATGACACCTTGCAGTCATGGTGACATGGCTGTAGTATACATACTGGGTGAGTTCTTGGCTCCCTGTGGCAGCATCACCCAAGTATACTTTTTTACCCTCATGTGTGAAGGCAAACAAATACCAACTGTCTGGATGTAGTGGTACTGAAAAGAAAACATCAGCCAAATTAATTACTGTGTAGTGGGTAGAGGTAGTGAGAACCTGAGTCAACAAGGTGTGTGGATTGGACACAAGCTTCATTGACAGCACGTAGGTCATGTACCACCTGGTACTGGGTCGGATTTGCCCTTCTTACTTTCCTTTTTCTCAGGGTACAAAAGAGTGGTAGAAGGGGATACAATCTCCTTGATAACCCCCCTTTTTTCATAAAGTCTTGGACTGTTTGACATATGGCATGTGATACTGCAAGCAGGGCTTCCCTCTCATCTTCTGAGAGTACTCACACAAACATGGACCAGGGAATTTTATCACTAACGGCTAACAAACAAAGTTCTTGGTCGTTAAGAAAAATTTTACAGTGCCATCCCCCTGGTATGAGATGTTGGCACATACTTTTGCAAGCAAGTCTCTACCCAGGAGGCAACACTGGACAGTATCATTGACCAGCAACCGGGCAAGCACTTCTTGGTTAAGGGCAAATCTAACACGGATAGGTTCTGTTAAAGGGGAGTGTACTACTTTCCCATTCACTCCTATTCAAGGACTGGTGTCCATGGAGATTAAGTCAGGGGAGGACATGTTTGCTGTGCACAACTGTCTTGGCTGCTCCAGTATCAATTAAAAACAGGACTACTTCTTTATCACCCAGAGTGAGGGATATCATTGGAGCTGGGCTTTAATCTGCTACAATGTTTGAGGGCACAGCCAATACTAGATTGTCCGTTTCCTAATCCTGGTCTAACTTTTTTTTTCTTTCCATCTGTCTTTGTGTTGTCCTTAAGAACATGGGTATTTGTGGGGACAGTGATCTGGGCTCAGTTAACACAGAATAGAATCCATGTCGTGTGGTCGAGGAGTACCACATACAGCATAACTCTCTCCAATCTGCCAGTGATACCTCACATATCAGTACACTGCTGTATGTACTATATATATCTGTACACACTGCATGTTTGCTGTGCACAACTGTCTTGGCTGCTCCAGTGTCAATTAAAAACAGGACTACTTCTTTATCACCCAGAGTGAGGGATATCATTGGAGCTGGACTTTAATCTGCTAAAATGTTTGAGGGCACAGCCAATACTGGATTGTCCGTTTCCTAATCCTGGTCTAACTTTTTTTTTCTTTCCATCTGTCTTTGTGTTGTCCTTAAGAACATGGGTATTTGTGGGGACAGTGATCTGGGCTCAGTTAACACAGAATAGAATCCATGTGGTGTGATCGAGGAGTACCACATACAGCATAACTCTGTCCAATCTGGGTTCCGGGTCCTGCAGATGCTGCAGGTCCATTACCCAGGACCATTATAGGGTGGAAGACTTAGTTTTTCCTTTCTCTGTTTGGGAGGTGGTTTAACATTACCGTGATAACATTCATAATAATACTTGATACTTTCTCTGTCTCTCTACACCTCCTCTATACACTTTCCATAAGATACTCACAATCGGACTCCTGTGAGCTCGTTATCTTTCAGGCACCCTTTATTTTTCCTACATGCTTTTTTCTCACTACTCTGGATTCAGTTTACCATCGGGGTGCATCTCTAGAGCTTCCATTTGCTTGCTGATGTTCTTCACTGCCTGTCTAAATTCTTTCTCCCTTACTACTTGTGTGGCATCTTATGTCAAGCTACAGTTTACCACAGGTGAGACCATTTCCGTCACAATCCCTTCCTTTTCTGATTCTGGCATGGGCAGGACACCCAGGACCAAGTACTTCACTTGATCTTGTATCAAATGCAGGACCTAACCTAACATTAGGGGCTGGCTGGCAAATTTTGTCCTGGGGGGCAAGCACGCAGCACTGGCCCATGTGTAGCAGCCCACCCTTAACCTGTTTAACTCCGCCTACCATAAAGGAGGTATAGGTAAAAGGGCTTAAAATCGTTAAAAGGCAGCAGCTGGTTGTGTTTTCATGTTGGATCCCAGATACAGAACATGGCTGAGTCCGTAGCAACAGCTTGATCATTAGAGGGACCAGATTTACCAACTCCTGAGCTGAAGAGACTCCATTAACTATAATGGGGTCTGCTCAGGATGCTGCTCCTTTACCGGACAAAAAAATCTTGCATGCAGAACTTTTCTGTCCGGTCTTTTTAACAGAATCTGTGACCCAAACGCAAATGTGAATGGATAGTATTAGACGTATAGCATCAGATGTATGTTTAATACACAAATACAGAGCAAGAACCAAAATCACTACATACACACAGCACCAGAACCAAGTTCTCTACATAAATACAGCACCAGAACCAAACCTATAAGTCAAACACAGAACCAGAAACAAGGTCAATGCATCAATACAGCACCAGAACCAGGCCCATATGTCAAATACAGCAACAAAATCAACAAGAAATATAGCACCATAACAAAACCCATAAGTCAAATACATCACCAGAACCAAGTTCTCTACATAAATACATCACCGGAACCAAGTTCTCTACATAAATACAGCACCGGAACCAAGTTCTCTACATAAATACAGCACCGGAACCAAGTTCTCTACATAAATACAGCACCGGAACCAAGTTCTCTACATAAATACAGCACCGGAACCAAGTTCTCTACCTAAATACAGCACCGGAACCAAGTTCTCTACATAAATACAGCACCGGAATCAAGTTCTCTACATAAATACAGCACCGGAACCAAGTTATCTACATAAATACTGCACCAGAACCAAGTTCTCTACATAAATACTCCACAATATTTTAAAAGTTCAGTACAGTTACCATCTGAGTAGTCAGGTCAGCCCTCGCCATATGACCTCTTACAGTGTGAAACTACAGCTCCCAGTATGGCATGAACAACTGTTAAGGGATGCTGGAAGTTGTTGTTGTGCAAAACAGCAAGCTACCACCCATCATCAGCTGTAGATCATGGTGACTACAACACTCATCATACACAGTCAGTAGCAGAATAATCATTTCCATTTAGCGACTTACAGGTGACGTCTAGAGATGAGCAAACATGCTCGAAACGAGCACTGTACCGCTCGGCTCCCCTGTGCCTGAGGAGGACGGAAGCGGCTGCCTGCACACATGCGAGCACAGGGGAGCCGAGCGGTACAGTGCTCGTTTCAATCATGTTCGCTCATCTCTAGTGACGTCTCTTCCTGAGTTCTTCCCCATCTGGTTCAGACCACCATGATGACTTCTCCCGTCCACAATTCAGCTCTGCAGATTTTGCCAAGAAGATGTCTTCAGCTTCTCTCTTTACCAACACATTGGCATCCTGCATACTGACACAAACTCATCTTAGTGCCACATGCTGTGCTCTGAATATAATCTGCATTAGTGCTACACACAGGGCCCCCAATATTAGTGCCACATACACTGTGCCCTCTGTATATTGTGCCACATACTCTGAGCCCTATGTATATAGTGCAACATACTCTGAGCCCTCTGTATATAGTGCAACATACTCTGAGCCCTATGTATATAGTGCCACATACACTGTGCCCTCTGTATACAGTGCCATATGCCCTCTGTATATAGTGTCATATGCCCTGTGCACTCTGTTTATAGTGCCACACACAGTGCCCCTAATGCTAGTGCCACATGCTTGGTGTCCCTTATAAAAAGTGCCTCCTATATGTACCCCCTTTATGTATTGTGCCTTTTATATGTGCCCATTTGTGTATAGTGCCCCTTCAGTGTGCCCCCTTTACGTATAGTTCCTCTTCTGAGTGCCCCCTAAATACAGCACACATCTACACATCTAGCTTGTGCCGAGTATTATAATACTCGGTAAAAGCTAGAACATCACTGGCTGATGGTCACATGACAAGCTAGATGCAGTGGGTATATATAGTATATACAGCAGTGTATATACAATATATCTGTACACACCGCATCTATTATACCTCATACCTCACATATCAGTACACTGCTGTATATACTATATATCTGTACACACTGCATCTATTATACTTTTATAATACATGCAGTATATACAGATATATAGTATATACAGCTGTGTACTGACATGGGAGGTGTGATGTATAATAGATGCAGTGTGTACATATATATATAGTATATACAGCAGTGTACTGATAAGTGAGGTACAAGGTATAATAAATGCAGTGGGTAAACATATATAGTATATACAGCAGTGTACTGACATGGGAGGTGTGATGTATAATAGATGCAGTGTGTATAGATATATAATATATACCGCAGTGTACTGATATGTCAGGTACAATGTATATTAGATGTAGAGTGTACAGATATATAGTATATACAGCAGTGTACTGATATGTGAGGTACGAGGTATAATAGATGCAGTGTGTACAGATATATAGTATACCTCGTACCTGACATATTAGTACAGTCATGGCCAAAAGTTTGAGAATGATACAAATATGAATTTTTACAAAGTCTACTGCTTCAGTTTTTATAATGGCAATTTGCATATACTCCAGAATGTTATAAAGAGTGATCAGCTTAACAGCAATTACTTGCAAAGTCAATATTTGCCTAGAAAATTAACTTTATCCCCCAAAACACATTTCAACATCATTGCAGCCCTGCCTTAAAAGGACCAGCTAACATTGTTTCAGTGATTGCTCCATTAACACAGGTGTGGGTGTTGATGAGGATAGGGCTGGAGATCAATCTGTCATGATTAAGTAAGAATGACACCACTGGACACTTTAAAAGGAGGCTGGTGCTTGGCATCATTGTTTCTCTTCTGTTAACCATGGTTATCTCTAAAGAAACACGTGCAGACATCATTGCACTGCACAAAAATGGCCTAACAGGGAAGAGTATCGCAGCTAGAAAGATTGCACCTCAGTCAACAATCTATCGCATCATCAAGAACTTCAAGGAGAGAGGGTCCATTGTATCCAAAAAGGCTCCAGGGCGCCCAAGAAAGACCAGCAAGCGCCAGGACCGTCTCTTAAAAGTGTTTCAGCTGCGGGATCGGGCTACCAGCAGTGCAGAGCTTGCTCAGGAATGGCAGCAGGCAGGTGTGAGTGCATCTGCACGCACTGTGAGGCAGAGACTCTTGGAGCAAGGCCTGGTCTCAAGGAGGGCAGCAAAGAAGCCACTTCTCTCCAGAAAAAACATCAGGGACAGACTGATATTCTGCAAAAGGTACAGGGAGTGGACTGCTGAGGACTGGGGTAAAGTCATTTTCTCTGATAAATCCCCTTTTCGATTGTTTGGGACATCTGGAAAACAGCTTATTCGGAGAAGACGAGGTGAGCGCTAACACCAGTCTTACCTAAAAATACAGCCATGAATAAAGAATGGTACCAGAATGTCCTCCGAGAGCAACTTCTCCCAACCGTCCAAGAGCAGTTTGGCGATCAACAATGCCTTTTCCAGCATGATGGAGCACCTTGCCATAAAGCAAAGGTGATAACTAAATGGCTCAGGGAACAAAACATAGAGATTTTGGGTCCATGGCCTGGAAACTCCCCAGATCTTAATCCCATTGAGAACTTGTGGTCAATCATCAAGAGACGGGTGGACAAACAAAAACCTACACATTCTGACAAAATGCAAGCATTAATTGTGCAAGAATGGACTTCTATCCAGAAGTTGATTGAGAGCATGCCAGGGAGAATTGCAGAGGTCCTGAAGAAGAAGGGTCAACACTGCAAATATTGACTTGCTGCATTAACTCATTCTAACTGTCAATATAAGCTTTTGTTACTCATAATATGATTGCAATTATATTTCTGTATGTGATAAAAACATCTGACAAACACACATAAAAACCAGAGGGCAGCAGATCATGTGAAAATATAATATTTGTGTCATTCTCAAAACTTTTGGCCATGACTGTACACTGCTGTATATACTATACAGTATATCTGTACACACTGCATCTATTATACCTCATACCTCTATCAGTACACTGCTGTGTATACTATATACGTTTACCCACTGCATTTATTATACCTTGTACCTGACGTATCAGTACTCTGTGTGTAGACTACGTGTCAGGTGTGAGGTATAAAAGATGCAGTGTGTACAGATATATGTGGACAGTCATATTGAGGTATTGGGGGTTGTAGTTAAGATTCCCGGTCAGTTTTAGGGATAGGATTAGCATTAGTGTTAGTATATTAGGGCCAGTATTAGAGTTTGAGGTCAGTATTGGGGTTAGGGGCCAGTATTGGGGTTAGGGGCCAGTATTGGCATGATGCTACATTCAGATGACCAAAAGTGTTAAGCAGTCCCCAAATTGTGGATCCGCAAAACACATTTTGCAGAACGCACAGTGCCAGCCCTATATAGAAATGCCTATTTTTGTGGACAAGAATAGGACACATGCTCTATATTTTTTGTGGGGCCACGGAACAGAACTACGCATGTGGACAGTGCATGGTGTGTGTGTCTGCATCTTTTGCGGCCCCATTGAAATGAACGGGTTTGCACTCAGTCCGCAAAATTGTGGAACGGATGCAGACCCAGAAATATGGTCGTCTGAATGCACCCTTAGGGCCAGTATTGGGGTTAGAGGCAACATTAGGGTACATTCACATGATAATATTTCCATTCCCTTCAATGGGGCCGCAAATCCGTAGTTCCGTTCCACGGCCCTGCAAAAAAGATAGAGCATGTACTTTCCCCAAAATGTGGAACGCACACAACCAGTATCCGTGTTTTGTGGATCCGTAATTGTGGACCACAAAACAAATATGGTCATGTGAATGTAGCCTTAGTGGTCATTGGTAGGGTTAGGAGTCAGTATAGTGTATAGTATTAGAGTTAGAGAAAGTTTTATGGGTCAGTACAGTATATTAGGGTTAGCGGCCAATATTAGGGTTAGGGACAGTATTAGTGGTCAGTATTAGGGTTAGGGGTTCCAGGGTTAGAGGTCACTACTAGGGTAGGGGTCAGTACTAGGGTTAGGGATGGGACAGGGCCAGTATTAGGGAGGTGAGACAGGGCCAGTATTAGGGGTCAATATTGGGGGGTCAGGGTTAGGGGTCCAAGGTTAGAGGTCAGTACCAAAGTAGGGGTCAGAGGCCAGTGCTAGGGTTAGGGGTCAGTATTAGGCATCAGGGGCCTGTATTAGGGTTCGGGTCAATGCAGGGTCAGTATTGAGGGTCAGAGGCCAGGGTCAGGGGTAAGACAGGGCCAGTATTGGGGGTCAGAAATAGGGAGGAAGGAGCCAGTATTAGGTTTAGGGCTGCATGTAGAGTGGGAGGGCAGTTTATACTTATCTGTCCAGGCGTGGTGCCACGATGCAGACCCGGCCTCTTCTGGCGGGTCTGCTCCTGAGGAACGTCGCAGGCGGCGCGATGATGTCATTGCGCCGCCTACGTCACCTCAGTGCGCCGGTCACCGGGAATAGCGGAGCAGGGAACCAGAGGTTCCCTTGTTCCGCCGGCGCTGGCTGCTGCAGGCACAATTGTATCTGCATCTAGTGGATGCAGATACAGTTGAGTTTAGTAGCCGCAGCGGCCCTGACATACACCGGCCCGGGGGGCATCTGTCCTCCTGCCCCCCGGCCCAGCCCGCCCTTGCCTAACATCTTTACCCGGTTCCCCTTGACCTGGAGTCCTGAACACCCATCATCACAACAACCTGTTAGGAATCAAGATGAAGTTGCCTCCAAGTGCTGACTTAATCCTAATAACAGAAAAAACATAGAGGTTAAGTCATTTCATCTAATTAAACAATAATAACTAATTATAGGTATGTGTATATCCTTCATTTACTAAGTTGAGTACTCTTTGTGGTTTTACTCGCATCTATGTGCATTGTTTCCTAGTTGTAGCTATGTCCCAGAGAATACCAGTAACTAAGATGGCGACTGGGCGGGGACTGACGTTCCCTCAGTTAAGATGGCCACCAGGAAGGGAAGTTCCCTAAGTTAAGATGGCTGCCAAGATGGACATTGGGACGTAGGGCGTGCCGTCTTGTGTGATAACTGGATACAAAGAGGTGAGCCGCGGGCGTCGTTTTGGCACTGCTGTACTTCACAGGTCCACCCCTCTGAAGAGTGAGACTGAGGGGGCTAGTGATATGGTGGGGGATGTGTCTGCGGGAGCGTGGTAGAATCCTCTTGTACCATCTTGGGGGCTGTGATGACGGCAAGTAAAAGTAATCATTTGTCTTTTCATCATACATTTCTGCCCAGACTAATTTATATTGTTTTTCAGAACATCTATGTCATGAACCAGCAGGTGTGGACCCACTGTGCCTCGCGCCCTACCCCCTATAAGGGCGGTGTCTAAGTGAAACCCCTCGTTCTTCACAATTACCCCTGATGGTGGGGATAGACTTTCTGAGGGGAACACCAGGTCGCTACCTCCTTAGGTGGGTCGGGACACGAGGCAGCTGGTCCAGGGGGACCAGGAGATACCTGCGAAGGTACCAGTAGTACAGCGGTGGTCAACAGGCCAGGTCGAATCCAGGAGAGGCAATACAGGACCGAGGGATGAGGCAGAAGCAGAGTCAGACAGGCAAAGGGTCAGGGCAGGCGGCATAGGTACATAGTCAGGCAATCCGAGTCGGCAACGAGAAGGTCAATGCAGGCAGGCAGGCAAGGATCAGGCAGGTAGCGGAGTCAGATAACAAGGCACGGGTCAGAGCACAGGAACACAAGCAGGAACAGGTATAACCAAATGCAAGATAGGACCTTGACACTGAGGCATCTTGGGAGAGGGCTGAGCAAATTAAATAGGTCCATGGTTGGTCAATCAGGACACATAACCAACCCACATGACCTAGCATGGTCACATGATCGAAACTGCTTCAGCCCAGAGGGAGTGAATAATTCAGGGCTGGATAGAAACTCTGGAGAGGATCATGGTACAACAGCACTACACAGCCAGAGCTCAGGACTGCAGCAGTGAATGGAAACCACAAGCAGCAGCTCACCGCTGGACACGACGCCCAGAATGGCAGCGGTAAGCAGGGGTAAAGCAGCGCACAGCAGCCCCTGTTACAGTACCCCCCCCCTCCTTACGCCCCCTCTTCTTGAGGCGGCCACAGTGAGACTTTTTATCAGTTTCGGAGCATGAATGTTCTCCTCTGGTTCCCACGATACACCATGTCCGTATCAACCTGCTCTATAAAAATCTCTTGACCCCTCCGCTGAAAGCAGTAAAAAAAAAAAAAAAAAAACGGTGTAAAAAAAGCCATTTTTGTCACCTTACATCACAAAAACTGTAATACAAAGCGATCAAAAAGGCATATGCCACCCCAAAATAGTACCAGTCTAACCGTCACCTCATCCTGCAAAAAAGTAGCCCCTAAGTGAGACAATCACCCAAAAAATAAAAAAAACTACAGCTCTCGGACATTTACAAATGGGGATCTGGTATCTGAGGTGAAGGTGGGAGAAAATCTGGGTTCCAGTGACCACCAATGTTTTTGGTTCGAAATCCAAACTGACTGTGAGAAATACCATTCTGCAACCAAAGTATTGAA
>ONZH01002586.1:0-35812 GCA_900303285.1 Rhinella marina
GGGTTTTGCTGGCACACAGAACGCACAACAGTGGTGCCAAATATACTTTATTTTTTAGGAGAACACTTGGCTATACAGCCGTATACTGCTAGAATGTCAATAGATGCCTGTACGCACCAGGTATATTAACAGGGTTTTGCTGGCACACAGAACGCACAACAGTGGTGCCAAATATACTTTATTTTTAGGAGAACACTTGGCTATACAGCCGTATACTGCCAGAAGGTCAATAGATGCCTATACGCACCAGGTATATTAACAGGGTTTTGCTGGCAACAGAACGCACAACAGTGGTGCCAAATATACTTTTTTTTTTAGAAAAATACTTGGCGTGTACAGCCGTATACTGCCAGAAGGTCAAATGGTGCGTATACACACCAGGTATATAACAGGGTTTTGTTGGCACACAGAACGCACAACAGTAGTGCCAAATATAGTTTTGTATATAGGTGCTAATACACCACTAATGCCTCTCTCTGTCCCTACTCCAGCAGCTATCCCTCAATAAAGCAGCCGTTCTGTGCAGAGTGTATATAGTTAGAATAAGCTATATACCGTGCAGTATAGTAGCCCTGATAAGGGCTGTCAATCACTCTCCTGTCCGCTGGTAGCCGGTATATATGGTGGTAAATGCGATATTCTGAGCTTCTGTTATATACTTTTGGGGTCCTGCCTGACTTTCATACAGCTAAAGCCTGTCTCTCCCTGCTCGGGCCTCTGTCCCTGACTACGTTCATGCAGCATATGCGAATGAGCAGGAAGAGCTGAGTTTTTATGATTCGAGGTCACATGGTTTTTCCAGCCAATGCATGTAGACGCCGTTCTCGCGATGCCAGCGTGCTCCGAGGACCTGTCATACCCCCCCTGCATAGTGATTGGTGTAAAAAAAAGCACCAGGGAAGGTGGGAGGGGAAACGAATTTTAAGTGCGTCATCGCCGTTATACTCGATCGAAATCGAGTATGACGAATAGCGTAGTATTCGATCGAATACCGGCTCGGTCGAATACTACTCGCTCATCTCTAGTTGAAAAGTTCCAGGGGGCCGAATACTTTCGCAAGGCACTGTAAATGAGATGAAGTTCTACTAAATGTGCTCAT
Organism: Rhinella marina; assembly: GCA_900303285.1. Taxonomy (NCBI): domain Eukaryota; kingdom Metazoa; phylum Chordata; class Amphibia; order Anura; family Bufonidae; genus Rhinella; species Rhinella marina. Next base: position 1,100 of record ONZH01002586.1, read on the forward strand.
TTCACCCCCAACAGTTTCTTTTCTTAGTTACAGTAAACCAACAGCACAATGTATTAAAGGGGTTGTCCAGGATTTTTTTTATCCCTCCCCCACCCAGCACTTCCTGTGAAGAAATCTATACTTACCTGTTCCTGCAGCTCGTCCTGGGCTGTCTTCACTGGACTTCTGGTCCATGTCTGTCAATTTCTGCATAGAAGGGTTCATCTGTGTAGCTGCAGCCAATGGCTGGTTTCAGCAATGATGTGTCCCCATGTGGCGGTTGACAACTGGCTCATGTGCCAAAACTGTGACAAACTGTCATCTTTGGATTCAAACTGACCTTCTCCTCACCACTCCTGTCCTCCACGCTGCCTCCATCTTCTTGTCCCGTCGCTGAAAAGGCATGGTCACATGCTCCGCTGTAGCCAACGACTGACTTCTGCGCTGACATACTTCTTGTGGTCACACTGCAACTGAAGCTGGTGATTTGCTGCAGCTGAGCATGTGACCATGCCCATTCAGCGCCAGAAGAAAACAGTTCAAAAGAACTGGAACTGTAAGCTTTGTGTAATAGCGACCTAGACCTAAAATTCCTTCAAGAATCTGTATCAGGAAGGGATTTCTCTTCGTATTTTCCCCTTTTACAGAGGCAGAGACTAAGTTACAATTTAGATCTTGGCAGATGCCAAGGATCTATAGGAGTTTAACTAGTGCCCTCCTTATGGATTTCAATTTATTCTTCTCCTTCTCAGGAAAAACAGAGGCTACACAGTATCTAAAAAACCACTGCTGGCAGGAGGATCACAGAGTATTTTCCGCTGCTGTCAGCTGCAGGGTATCCCTGTTACCCTGAATTCCAGGCTTGTTGTAATTGGACATGGACAATGGTGAACAGGCAATCTATTTCTATAAATACTGTATGTAATCCAGTTTCTTGGAACTATCAAATACCTGCACACAATGCGATTTTTCCACACAGACTTTTGTGTATGAGATTAAACAAATCTCATGTACACTTTGGGGGTCATTTATCAAACCGTTGTAAAGTAGAACTGGCTTAGATGCCCATAGCAACCAATCAGATTCCACCTTTCATTTTCCAAAGGAGCTGTCCAAAATGAAAGGTGGAATCTGATTGGTTGCTTTGGGCATCTAAGCCAATTCTACTTTACACCAGTTTAATAAATGACCTGTGCAGAAAGAGCTTGATAAATCTCCTCCATGATGCGATTACTGTACATTTTTTGTGGTTTTGGCAAGGATTTCATGCACATAAATCTGCACCATATGCAGCCACTCTTTGGCTTCATATGTGACCCGACCCTTAACCAATCCACTGCACTTGTTTTTACTTGCACAGAATGGCTTACAGAATAAACCCCAACTTAGAAATTGCCATCTAAGTAAAGGTATCTGGCACTTACGTGGTACAGGGTAGCTGAACCGCTCCGGATATTTTGTAAGCAAAACATTTTTTATGTGACTGCGCCCAACTCCACTGACACCTGTGAATTATAGGCAATGGTTACAGATGGACATGCACTACAGAGAACATTCAGATTTGGAACTGGACTTGGAGCTATAAGATGAAACATTTAACTCTTCCTGCACTGCAGCTGGGAAGGGCTGACAGGTTTAGCAAGACTTTAGATCGGGGATCCCCAACCTGCGGCCCTCTAGCCGTTGTAAAACTACAACTCCCGCCATGCCCTGCTGTAGGCTGATAGCTGTGGGCTGTCCAGGTATGCTGGGAGTTGTAGTTTTGCAAAAGCTGGAGGGCTGCAGGTTGGGCATCTCTGCTATAGATGATGTAGACTACTTAAAGAGTTTATCCATGAGTTGGACAGACCTCCTATAGAGTGGCTGACCCGTGGTGAAGATCATAACTGGTCCTCACTGCTGGGTTTGGTGCCCAATGCTGCCAGGCTGGATCTTCCTCTCTTTGCACCGAGATCAACATCCAGCAGCGGTGACCTGCTCACTTGCATCATGTGGCCTGTTATCATGAAGGCCCTGTGATTGGCTGCAGCTGTCATCTGTCCCTCCATTGATGGATGTTGGTCTTAGCACGGCACGGAAAGGAAGAGTCTGCCTGAGAGCATTAGACACCGAACCCAGCAGCGGGGAACAGGTAAGTATTATCTTCACTGGGGGGGGGGGGGGGGGGGGGTCAGGCTCTCTGGGAGGTCTGTCCGATTCCTGTATAATCCTTTTAAGCATTATAAGTTACAATGCAGTAACTTGATCTCATTGTAACACAATGGTTACAGTGCCTTGCGAAAGTATTCGGTCCCTTGGAACTTTTCAACCTTTTGCCACATTTCAGGCTTTAAACAAAAAGATATAACATTTTAAATTTTTGGTGAAGAATCAACAACAAGTGGGTCACAATTGTGAAGTGGAACGAAATTTATTGGATCATTTAAACTTTTTTTGTAATAATAAAACTGAAAAGTGGGACGTGCAAAATTATTCGACCCCCTTGCATTAATACTTTGTTGCGCCACCTTTTGCAGCGATTACAGCTGCAAGTGGCTTGGGGTATGTCTCTATCAGTTTTGCACATCTAGAGACTGAAATTCTTGCCCATTCTTACTTGCAAAACAGCTCGAGCTCTTTGAGGTTGGATGGAGAGCGTTTGTGAACAGCAGTTTTCAGCTCTTTCCACATATTCCCAATTGCATTCAGGTCTGGACTTTGACTTGGCCATTCTAAGACCTGGATACATTTATTTTTGAATCATTCCATTGTAGATTTTGCTTTATGTTTGGGATCATTGTCTTGTTGGAAGATAAATCTCCGTCCTAGTCTCAGGTCTTTTGCAGACTCCAACAGGTTTTCATCCAGAATGGTCCTGTATTTGGCTCCATACATCTTCCCATCAATTTTAACCATCTTCCCTGTCCCTGCTGATGAAAAGCAGGCCCAAACCATGATGCTGCCACCACCATGTTTCACAGTGGGGATGGTGTGTTCAGGGTGATGAGCTGTGTTGCTGTTACCCCAAACATAGTTTTGCATTGTTTCCAAAAACTTCGATTTTGGTTTCATCTGACCTGAGCACCTTCTTCCACATGTTTGGTGTGTCTCCCAGGTGGCTTGTGGCAAACTGTAAATGAGACTTTTTATGGATATCTTTGAGAAATGGCTTTCTTCTTGCCACTCTTCCATAAAGGCCAGATTTGTGAAGTGTTGGACTGATTATTGTCCTATGGACAGACTCTCCCACCTCAGCTGTAGATCTCTGCAGTTCATCCAGAGTGATCATGGGCCTCTTGGCTGCATCTCTGATCAGTCTTCTCCTTGTTTGAGATGAAAGTTTAGAGGGACGGCCGGGTCTTGGTAGATTTGCAGTGGTCTGATACTCCTTCCATTTCAATATGACGCTTGCACAGCGCTCCCTGGATGTTTAAAGCTTGGGAAATCTTTTGGTATCCAAATCCGGCTTTAAACTTCTCCACAACAGTATCACGGACCTGCCTGGTGTGTTCCTTAGTCTTCATGATGCAGAACCCTGAGACTATCACAGAGCAGGTGCATTTATACGGAGACTTGATTACACACAGGTGGATTCTATTTATCTTCATCAGTCATTTAGGACAACATTGGATCATTCAGAGATCCTCAATGAACTTCTGGAGTGAGTTTTCTGAACTGAAAGTAAATGGGCCGAATGCGCCCAACTTTTCAGTTTTATTATTACAAAAAAAGTTTAAATGATCCAATAAATTTCGTTCCACTTCACAATTGTGAATCACTTGTTAATTCTTCACCAAAAATTTCAAATGTTATATCTTTTTGTTTGAAGCCTGAAATGTGGCAAAAGGTTGAAAAGTTCCAGGGGGCCGAATACTTTCGCAAGGCACTGTAGCTACAGGATTTATTGAGGGAATTGGCTGAAGTAACATGCAGGATTAGTTTGAGATATATGTGCTATGACATTGTCGTGTAAGATTTGTGCTCAGGACATGCGTTTTTAAACAGAAAAGTTATTTCAGCATTTTGTTTTGGGTGCAACTAATTGCTGAAATCCCAAAACCCCTCTGTATTGTAATATTATATGTATTTATCACATGCTGCTTAAATGCACCTTCTTTAAAGGGGTCGTGTCTCAGCAAATAGTATTTATCATGTAGAGAAAGTTAATACAAGGCACTTATTGCGATTGTCCATATTCATTTAGCTTTCCATCACATTATACATTGCTCGTTTCCATGGTTACGACCACCCTGCTATCCAGCAGTGGTGGAAATGCTTGCACACTACAGGAAAAAGTGCCTCTTGGGTGGTCGGGACCGTAGGAGCGTATGTATGTTGATGCTTTTTCATATAGTGTGCAAGCACGACCATTACGGATACACTGCAGTGTGATCGTAACCATGGAAACGAGCAGTGTATTATGTGTTGGATAAATGAATCCAGCCAGAAAAGGAAGCAATATGGAGAATCACAATACATTAGTAAGTTCTGTGTATTAACTTCCTCTACATAATAAATGCTATTAACTGAAGTGAGACAACCCCTTCAAAGAAGGTACATTCAAGCAGTATATGATATATACATAGAATATTACAAAAAGGAGGGGGTTTTGGATTCCAGCAATTAGTTACAACCAACACTAACTACTGAAATAACTTTTCTGTTTAAAAAAAAAAAAAGTATGTCTTGAGCCCAAACCTTACATGACTGTGTCAGAGCACATAGATCTGATACTACAATCCTGCATATTACTTCAGTCTATTCCCTCAATAGGTCCTATAACTAACCATTGTATTACAATGAGATCCCTCTGCTACAACAACACGTCATATACTTATGTGAAGTATGGGCATTTCCTTACATCAGTGGTGCCAGAGGCGGCACTGAGAGCCCTCTCTGTGGGCACCCGCACCCTGGAAAAAGTCTATGGTGTACCAATATGCCTTAGATTTTTCCTGCCATTCATCAGTGCAGAGTGCACTATGAACAGCGCAGGCAGCGCACTGAATGTAGGCAAGCTATTATAGCTAAGCGATAAAGTACATGGAAGATATACTATACTGGACTGTAGTATTCAGGTTATTATAGTACATGGAGGATATACTGTACTGGACTGTAGTATTCAGGCTATTATAGTACATGGAGGATATACTGGACTGTAGTATTCAGGTTATTATAGTACATGGAGGATATACTGTACTGGACTGTAGTATTCAGGTTATTATAGTACATGGAGGATATACTATACTGGACTGTAGTATTCAGGTTATTATAGTACATGGAGGATATACTATACTGGACTGTAGTATTCAGGTTATTATAGTACATGGAGGATATACTGTACTGGACTTTAGTATTCAGGCTATTATAGTACATGGAGGATATACTGGACTGTAGTATTCAGGTTATTATAGTACATGGAGGATATACTGTACTGGACTTTAGTATTCAGGCTATTATAGTACATGGAGGATATACTGGACTGTAGTATTCAGGTTATTATAGTACATGGAGGATATACTGTACTGGACTGTAGTATTCAGGTTATTATAGTACATGGGATATACTGTACTGGACTGTAGTATTCAGGTTGTTATAGTACATGGAGGATATACTATACTGGACTGTAGTATTCAGGTTATTATAGTACATGGGGGATATACTATACTGGACTGTAGTATTCAGGTTATTATAGTACATGGAGGATATACTATACTGGACTGTAGTATTCAGGTTATTATAGTACATGGGGGATATACTATACTGGACTGTAGTATTCAGGTTATTATAGTACATGGAGGATATACTATACTGGACTGTAGTATTCAGGTTATTATAGTACATGGAGGATATACTATACTGGACTGTAGTATTCAGGTTATTATAGTACATGGAGGATATACTGTACTGGACTGTAGTATTCAGGTTATTATAGTACATGGAGGATATACTGTACTGGACTGTAGTATTCAGGTTATTATAGTACATGGAGGATATACTGTACTGGACTGTAGTATTCAGGTTATTATAGTACATGGAGGATATACTGTACTGGACTGTAGTATTCAGGTTATTATAGTACATGGGGATATACTGGACTGTAGTATTCAGGTTATTATAGTACATGGGGGATATACTGTACTGGACTGTAGTATTCAGGTTATTATAGTACATGGAGGATATAATATACTGGACTGTAGTATTCAGGTTATTATAGTAGATGGAAGATATATTGTACTGGACTGTAGTATTCAGGTTATTATAGTACATGGAGGATATACTGTACTGACTGTAGTATTCAGGTTATTATAGTACATGGGGGATATACTATACTGGACTGTAGTATTCAGGTTATTATAGTACATGGAGGATATACTATACTGGACTGTAGTATTCAGGTTATTATAGTACATGGAGGATATACTGGACTGTAGTATTCAGGTTATTATAGTACATGGAGGATATACTGGACTGTAGTATTCAGATTAAATTGCCATGTTGGCACTTTGCAATAAATAAGCGGGTTTAGGGTTGCAGTTTGGGCACTCAGTTTCTAAAATGTTCACCATCACTGCCTTATGGAGTAATTACAATAATATACAGCGCATGCAACACAAGTTCTTCTTCACACATCTGTTTTATGGCTGCCTACTATATGCACAAGTTGGAAAATTAGCACCCAAGAGGGCACTGGGTCACATCACCTTTCAATAATGCTTTCCTTGGCACCAGGTATATACACTGATATATATTACATGTGTGAATGGAGCCTAACTGTGGCTTAGATATCCTGCAGCTTATTCATTACTAACCAATGAGCACAAGGGTTTTTCTTGTAAAGGCAGGAAGAGACACCACTTCTTCATAAGACACCACATCCAGCTGATCAAAAACTGTAAAGAGAAGGCAGTTCAGTACGCGGATACGGACGCTAGTACATAGGACACCATTTATTCCAATGTATACTCACTAGAGCTATGCTTTGCCAAGTATTTATCCTTGCATTTTTTCTTTTTGCTGAAAGGACTACAGCTTTGAGGTATTTGATTGCTTGTATTGGTGCTTGCTACACGCCTAAAAGAATACAGGGTGAAAACAGTTCATTTAGGGTTTTTGCCAAAAGGACTGCGCCATTACTTGGGAACGTACATTCCTGGAAATGTATCCTCTACACATAAATAGATAAATTTGAACAGCCTGTGCTCAGCAACATACAATGGGTATTCAGATCTCAGCCATGAATGGGAATAACCCTTCATTAACCCTTTCATGACCGGACCTATAAAAGGCCTGAATGTCCAGGCAACTTTTTGTGATTTGGGCACATGGTGGTTTAGTGACCCTAATTTTTTTTTTTTTTGTTTGAATACGAAAATAATTTTTGGAATTTTTTTTTACTTGACACTTAGGACTTATTATTAGAATGGTTTTTTTAATGATATTTTATATTTTTTTTAGGTGTAATTTAGACAAAAAACGCTAATTCTTATTAAAAAAAAGTAATTTTTTGTAATTATAGATTTTTATTTTTTAAATAATAAAACTGACACACAAATTAATTATTGCAATGGGTTCCCTATTTGATGACGATCGTTTTGATATATAGCATGTATAGATTTTATTTGACGGGGCGACTATGGTGACTGTTTCCATTGGCGACTGCGTGTTTAATTAATTTTTTTTTTTTTTTTTATTTATTTTTTTACTTATATATTAATTTAATTTTTGACAAATAATATGTCCCCCAGGAGGTCATTAAAAGACCTCTGGAGGACATTGACTTTTTTTTTTTTTTAACACTTTTTTTTACCACTGTTTCCACTGTAACTGGGGTGTCCACAGGAGCCCCAGTTACAGGGGAAAACAGCCCCCTGGGGGCTTATTACACACAGGCAGAGCTGCACAGGCACTGCCGCTTCTTTCCTGCTCCTCCATGCGCCCAGGTAAGTCTGTCCTTCGGCAGAGGAGAAGACAGAAGCGGTAATAAACCGCTTCTGTCTTCTCCTCAGGGTCCCCGCTCTGCCTGTGATCCGGGACCCGACCTGCTCCTGCTAGATTGCAGGAGCAGGAGCTTTAATCCCAGCGCTGATCAGCGCTGGGATTAAAGGGCTGCCTGCACGTGTATATACGTGCTATCTGCACGGGGCATGTGCAGATAGGACGTATATAGCCGTATGGCAGTCGGGAAGGGGTTAACGAAAAGCAACCATAAGATGCTCACCTTGTATCGTGCAAGCATCCTATTAATAAAAGTAGAACACAATACTTGCTTGGAATGGGATGGCTGCCTCACAGTATACAGTTGCATTTCTCCATGTCCAATGTCAGACTAGGCGGTAGAGTATATTTTTACAAAAACCTTCTTTCTTACCACTCTTGCAGTTCAGGTGAAGGTATAAGACCAGCTTTTTCTTCCCCTTGTTTCTTTCCCTGCCACCAGTTGGAGTCATCCTTGTTTATGATTTGTAGAATATCTCCAGTGTAGAAGCGCAATCCAGCTTCCCGGCATGGAATAAGTGGGTCGGAGAGGGGGTCATAATCAAACAGCGCTCGCACAAACATCTAGGGGGGGGGGGGGACGGGAGACACATGCGGATATATTTACGGCTATAATTACACACAATCCATTAGAGTATACAAACTATGAAAAATATTTCAGTATTTTGTCTGCACAAGTTCTGGATACAAATCCCTTACAACCATACAGCGTCAGGACGTAGTGCATGCAGGCGCGCACCATGACCTGATGATGTGTGGCGGTGAGTGCTAGATTTGCAGGGTGGCAGCACACATTCACTATTATGCTCACAGATCATGTACACATTATGCCATGAACTCAATAAGCTGCAAAATACATTTACCTGAAGTGGGGGCTTGCGGTTGCTTTGAGTTGGTGACACTTTTAGGGCGACCGTTCCTTTGCTTTCTTTCTAGAGAAGGAAACAGAACATTTTAGGCTACTTTCACACTAGCGTTTCGTTTTTCCGGTATGGAGTTCCGTCATAGGGGCTCAATACTGGAAAAAAACGCTTCAGTTTTGCCCCCATTCATTGTCAATGGGGACAAAACTGAACTGAAGAGAACAGAGTGCTCCAAAATGCATTACGTTCAGTTCACTTGCCTCTCCAGACTGGAGAGCAAACCGCAACATGCTGCGTTTTGCTCTCCGTCCTGGGGATTCGCACCAAGACGGGTCCGTCATGACCCCCAATGCAAGTCAATGGGGACGGATCTGTTCGGTGTGACACAGTAGTAAACGGATCCGTCCTCCATTGACTTTCAATGGAGTTCATGACGGATCCGTCCCAGAGATGTTAAAGATCCATATGGTTGTATTATCAGTAACGGAAGCGTTATTGCTGAACCCTGCCGGATCCAGCAATAACGCTGGTGTGAAAGTAGCCTTATATTTCCTTAACATGTGATATTAGGATCATCCTGTTTGAAAGGCAAATACCACAATGAAACTAATTGTCCTTTTATTGCCACCAATGTCAAGCTGAAAGCTAAAGCTGGCCATACACCTTAGATGTACACCTAACAGCGCACCTATAAACCCCATGGTTGGTTAGGCATGCAGGTTTTCTCAATGGGGAGAAAGCCACGGCCAGACTATTTTAGCGTCAGTTTATCTCCCAGAGAACAAAAGGATTGAAACCTGCTGACATACATCTAAGGCTACTTTCACACTAGCGTTTTATAATTCTGGTATTGAGCTCCGTCATAGGGGCTCAATACCAGAATAAAACGCTTCAGTTTTGTCCCCATTCATTGTCAATGGAGACAAAACTGAACTGAAGAGAATTGAGGCTCCTAAAAGCATTCCGTTCCGTCTTCATGCTGCGGTTTGCTCTCCGGTCCAGGCATCTGCACCAAGACGGATCAGTCATGACCCCCAATGAAAGTCAATGGGGACGGATCCGTTTGGTGTGACACAATGGTGAACGGATCCGTCCTCCATTGACTCCATACACAGACATATACACATACATACTTACATGCTCCACAGCGCAGGAGGAGCAGGACGGCACACACATAGGACGATTCAACCCGGCGCCAACCAGAGACGCTTCCGGCCCCACACACGTCCCTGCGGCAGCACGAATCCGGCGGCACCCTTCACCTGCTGGATTCATGCTGCCGCTAGTGTGAAAGAGGCCTTACGTGTAGCCCGATTAAAGGGGTTGTGAACCGCTTTTATATTGATCACCTACACCTATCCTCAGGACCCAACATCCTCGACAATTAGCCATTTGACGAGGAGGATGCGCTCCGTGCGAGCGCTGCTTCCTATTCATTATACTATGCATTGTCTCACTTCATTCATGTGAATAGAACAAGTACTTGTAATTACACTTGCTTCCAAGACAACGGGCAGTGTAACGAACAGGAAGCAGCACTCGCGTAGAGCGCCGCCTACTCTTCACACAGCTGGTCAGCAGGGGTGCCAGGTGGTGGACCCCTGCCAATCTGATATCGATTACCAAACCGGAGGATAGGTCATCAACATAAAAACCCTTTAAGACAACAAGAAGTCCGTTAGTTTGCTTACTTTTTAAATTTTTTTGACCATAGAATTCAACATTTCATCTAACAACAGATGTGATCACATAATCCTCTGCCGATCCAGCACAGATACTCCAGCGGTCACCACTGCTTTCTTCTTTTGTTTAAGGCTGCCTGCACATGACTGCGGAGGTCTTTCAGTGGCCTCAGCAGTTAAATGCAATATTAACCGACATCACAGTTCCATGATGCAAGCAAATACGGCAGTTAACCACTGAGGCCACTGACTGGCTGCAGCAGCTTGTAAAAAAAGACTGGTGGAGGACTTCTGAGGTGTCTGCTCTGCTGCAACTGTTTTTTCTTTAGCCTAAAAACCCCTTTAACCCCTTCACCCCCAGCGCCGTACATGTACGGCGCTGGGGCGATGCGGGCACATGGCGCCCGCTCGCGGGTGCGGCGGGCGTCATGGCCGGCAAGTCTCTGCTGTTTCTAACAGCAGAAACTTGCCGCTACCTACTACATCGGCGGCGTCTTCCGGGTTGACTAGATGCCGTGATCACACGTGATCACGGCATCTAGTTGCGGCTAAACCCGGAAGCGTTCGCTTCCGGGTGGTGTACAGACACCCCGTGTGGCCAATCGGGGTGTCTGTACACCATATGAAAACTGTAATCCTCGCTGGTGAGGATTACAGTTTTCAAAGTGCAATTCTTATTCTGGCCACTAGATGGCAGGCCAGGATAAGAAATGAGCAATTCATGTCTTTCTGAGTCTATAAAACCCAGAATTGCTCATAAAGAAAAAAAAAAAAAGCCACAATATATAAGCCCATATTTGAGCTTTCTAATAGTAAAAAAAAAATTTAAAAAAAAAGTTAAAAAATATATAAAAAATAAAAAAGATGTAAAAGTTCAAATCACCCCCCTTTCCGTATAAGTAAAAAATAAATACCTAAATAACAATAAATATAGACATCATGGGTATCATCGTGACCGAAAACGCCCGTACTTTTAAAATATAAAAAAAAAATTCCAATACAGCGAATTGTGTGGCGGAAAAAAGCGTCCAAATGGCGATTTGCCGTTTTTTGTCGCTTTTTTTTTCTAAAAAAAATTAAATAAAAAGTGATCAAAAAGTCATACACACCCCAGAATGGTATCAATAAAAACTTCAGATCGTCCCGCAAAAAATGAGCCCCCATACAGCTCTGTACACATAAATACCAAAAAGTTATAGGGGTCAAGATTTGACAAGGAAAAAAAAAAAAAAAAAAGGGCAACTTTCTAATTATTTTATCACTATGAAAACGCAGGAAAAACTATACATATTAGGTATTGCCGGATTCGTACTGACCAGTAGAATGAAAGTAACGGATCAGTTTTAATGCACATCGAACGCTGTAAATAAGAAACCCGTAGAACTGTAGCGGAATAGCGTTTTCTTTGCAATTTCACCCGGTTTGGAATTTTTTTCCCGCTTCCCACTACACCGTATGCAATATTAAATGGTGGCGTTGGAAAGTACAACTTGTCCCGCAAAAAACAAGCCCTCATACAGCTATGTGAACAGAAAAATAAAAGAGTTATGGCTGTTTGAAGGCAGGGAGCGCAAAACGAAAATGCAGAACCGAAAAAAGCTCCAGGGGTGAAGGGGTTAAATATTCCTCTTCCTTTCCACTATAAAAATAAATAAATATTTCACAGTTTCTCACTAAAATGCTCTGCAGATGATCCACACTTTGGTTTTGGACACCTTTGCCATTGATTTCAAGAATTTCATCACCAACATGAAGAGAACCTAAAGTCAGAGAAATTAAAAAAAATACTTTAAAATACAACACAGCATGTAGATTTCTATTTCACAATCATTTTACTGACTGCTCCAATGTATCGAGAATGAAAATAATATTTGAAAATCATTTTCCTTAGAAACTTGCTATTGTCGTGTGCCTATAGCTGCTATTCAGATCTACGAATCTCCCTGGTAACAAGTAACCCCCAAATCTAGTGCCGTCTGTCCTGCCGTCTTACCTCTGGTTAATCTACAACGTTTATGGTAGGAAGATGAAGAGGATGTATGCAATGGTGTGTGACTGCAGGATCTATACGGATTACTAGATGGCTTTCTGCCTACTATACTAAAACATTTTTTTTGCATATGTGATGGAAATAAATACTTATTTGGACATTTTCCAGACCAATAAATATTATTTCTGCACCAACACTGCAAATTTTACCCCATGTAATTGTTTCTCATGTTCTTGCCATTACTGCAACCTGGCAGGATCTTTACATCAAGAACATCTGGTCGTCAGCAGCTTCCATCTCGCTTCATTAAGAACAGCATGAGATGCTCTGTAAGGTTTCACAGTGCTACATGCACAGGACAGTGAAAAAAGTTTTTTTTGACAGCTGTCAGGTTGCATTTTTCAGAACCACTGCAGTCTATGGGGCTATTCACATGGCCGGTTTTTAATTAACAACCAATGAATACCGGCATCAAAAAGTAGGACATGGCCCAATTTTCACGGCCTGACGGACCCCATTGAAATCAATAAGTTTGTTTTTAATGGTCGTATAGACAGGAGTGCACCAGTCTAACGGCCATTAAAAACGGGTTAAAATCCCTTTCGTCCACTTAAACACACGGACAAATAGGTTGCACTGGAAAGACCTGACTCTCCCACGTCCTTCCAGTGAGCAGAGCACTTGTCAACACATAAAAGTGGATGAGTTTACTATTTTTTTTTTCCACCCGTTAAAATTACTGACTAGTTTACACTGGGGCATTATCGGGCCATTTTATTAGACAGCGGGATCACTGCTGAGAGGAGGTTGGGGGGGGGGGGGTTGGAGCTCATACATAAGGTGGCACTATTGGGGGCAATTTTACATACAGGGTGGCACTGTGGGGGACCTTATATATACTGGGACCATTATGGTGGGAATTATACACCCTGGAAGTATTACAGGGGGCCAATATAGATACTGGTGAACTGGGCACTGCAGGGCTAAATAAAAATAAAAATCAAATTCATCGTTTTTCATGGCCATTAAAAACAGACAAACGGCCAGAAAATGGATGAACACATGGATGCAGAATGGCCACGAAAAACAGCTGTGCATGTAGCCTAAGGGTGTGACTACTGCAGAGGGAACAGTGTGGCAGGTGGAGAGAGTAGAAGGAAAAGAAAGAGCTGAGATGAAAAACGGGCATATGGGGCAAAATATGCAGTGTTTGTGGTACACCGGATAGATAAAATAAAATCTTTATAGGACCCCTTTAAGATGGGGTCTCTGGGTTACATTAAAGGTGTTTTCCGAGTTATTTTGTATGTTTCTAACTAGTCAAATACAACAACTTTTCCATACTCGTGTACAGTGTTTCACTGTACAGCGGCGGCCCCAGGAAGCCCACGGCGTCATAGCAACCAATGACGCCGTGCGCTCCCGTCCTCAGAGGAAGCCCAGTCTGGGCTTTCACGGCTCGTACCGGACCGTGTTTCACGGTCATGTGTGACAGGCCTAAAGCTGCTGGTTTCTCAGGTTTCAATGAGGGCCACATGGCCTGTGATGTCAGCTTGCCTCCCTGCTAATCTTGTATTCGTGCACCAGCAGATTAGAGCCTGTACACCAGATGTCACTGTGGTGGCCACACACCCCTGCTTTGCCAGGCTCCTGCTATCTGCTTTCCCTGGATTCTTCATCAACCCCTTCAGCCAGAAAACACTGAAGGCTTTACAACAACAGCTGCAGATGTAAAGAGACACAGGATTTGCTCTCCTCACCCTACAGACACAGAGCTGACTGGAGCTGATCTGGAGGAGAACAAAGAAGGTAGGGGGAAGATCCTGTTTGTATCAGCAGTGTCATTGTACAGCTGGGACTTGTAGTCCTACATATACAACATGCTGCTGAGTATCCCAGCAGACATGTCACTCCAGGGCAGAATTTGCAGAGCAGAGCAGGGGGAGGGGCAGAGATTGTTATTACTGCAGGTAAACAAACACCAGAAGAGAACCAGGGAAATGTGGAAATATAGTTTTTTTTTTGCCTAAAACTTGCTTAACTTAGTTATATATTGCTTCCCATCAGATTTAAAGTACTATATATCTTTTTTTTATAACTCGGACAACCACTTTAAGGTTAACCCCTTCACCCCCGGAGCTTTTTTCGGTTCTGCATTTTCGTTTTGCGCTCCCTGCCTTCAAACAGCCATAACTCTTTTATTTTTCTGTTCACATAGCTGTATGAGGGCTTGTTTTTTGCGGGACAAGTTGTACTTTCCAACGCCACCATTTAATATTGCATACGGTGTAGTGGGAAGCAGGAAAAAAATTCCAAACCGGGTGAAATTGCAAAGAAAACGCTATTCTGCTACAGTTCTACGGGTTTCTTATTTACAGCGTTCGATGTGCATTAAAACTGATCCGTTACTTTCATTCTACTGGTCAGTACAAATCCGGCAATACCTAATATGTATAGTTTTTCCTGCGTTTTCATAGTGATAAAATAATTAGAAAGTTGCCCCTTTTTTTTTTTTTTTTTTCCTTGTCAAATCTTGACCCCTATAACTTTTTGGTATTTATGTGTACAGAGCTGTATGGGGGCTCATTTTTTGCGGGACGATCTGAAGTTTTTATTGATACCATTCTGGGGTGTGTATGACTTTCTGATCACTTTTTATTTAATTTTTTTTAGAAAAAAAAAAGCGACAAAAAACGGCAAATCGCCATTTGGACGCTTTTTTCCGCCACACAATTCGCCGTATTGGAAATTTTTTTTTTATATTTTAAAAGTACGGGCGTTTTCGGTCACGATGATACCCATGATGTCTATATTTATTGTTATTTAGGTATTTATTTTTTACTTATACGGAAAGGGGGGTGATTTGAACTTTTACATCTTTTTTATTTTTTATATATTTTTTAACTTTTTTTTTTACTATTAGAAAGCTCAAATATGGGCTTATATATTGTGGCTTTTTTTTTTTTCTTTATGAGCAATTCTGGGTTTTATAGACTCAGAAATCCATGAATTGCTCATTTCTTATCCTGGCCTGCCATCTAGTGGCCAGAATAAGAATTGCACTTTGAAAACTGTAATCCTCACCAGCGAGGATTACAGTCTTCATATGGTGTACAGACACCCCGATTGGCCACACGGGGTGTCTGTACACCACCTGGAAGCGAACGCTTCCGGGTTTAGACGCAACTAGATGCCGTGATCACGTGTGATCACGGCATCTAGTCAACCCGGAAGACGCCGCCGATGTAGTAGGTAGCGGCAAGTCTCTGCTGTTAGAAACAGCAGAGACTTGCCGGCCATGACGCCCGCCGCACCCGCGAGCGGGCGCCATGTGCCCGCATCGCCCCAGCGCCGTACATGTACGGCGCTGGGGGTAAAGGGGTTAAACAAATGAGAAAGCTAAAAGAAGCATATAGATAAAAATGGGCAATGATAAAAAAAAAAAAAAAAAAAAAAGGATTACCTTGCCGATGGATAAGTCCGCCATGTAATATGCGTGCAACAACACACTTCTGCTGTGAATTCAGCTTAAGGGTGATACCCTGTAACAGGTAAAGATGAAAAATACATGAATATATCTACAAGAGTTTAAAACCAACCGCACCACTGTGAAGTACTTTCCATTCCAATACATGATATATTAACATCTGTGAATTTCAAGGGACATGGCTTATTATGGAGAAATATTAACGGAATCACATGTTATAGAGCAGCAGAAGCTGAGCAGACTGATATATACGTTTTGTGGGAAAAGGTAAAAAAACAACAACTTATGAACATATAAATTCTTATCTCTGCTTTTTCTAACTAAGTGGATTTTTTTTAATGATGACCTATCCTCTGGATGAATCATCAGTATCTGATCGAGAAGGCACCGATGCTCGCAGTGGCGCTGTGGCCTTCTCAGCTCACCAAGCACAGCACCATACATAGTACAGCGCATGTGCTTGGTATTGCAGCTCAGCCCCATTCACTTCTATGGGCCTGAGCTATGCCTTAGACATGTGACCAATGAATGTGACATCACATGGCCTAGGCAAAGCTGCAATCTCCTCTTCAATATGATGAGGAGTGACCGCTAATGCCTATGCTTGTCCCCATACCGGCTAGTTATTTGCCAGCAGAAGAGGCCGCTTACACAGCACCATCTGTTAGACAAACAATCCAATTACCCGACGAACAAGCGTTTTGCTCGTTCATCAGAAATTTTTTGTTGAATTTTGTTAAAAAAATTTAAAACTTCTTTATTGCACAAAAAAAAATTGGCAACATTAGTATAACATTCCATTGTACATTATTTGTATAGGATTGAATAAGTCCATTAACATACAAAAGGTAAGCCATAACGATAAGCGGTACGTTACACTATTGCATTTGATCATACAGGAATTGAATATTCAAGAGAAGGTCAAAACACATCTACATAGATTCACATATTGAAGAAAAACAAAAACCCATTACGTCGGTACATCAGCAAAGTTTTGGGCTGAAGATAGTGAGTGTCTCAATCCCGGAACTGTGTACATAGTGTGAGGTGATCGACACCAAAGGCCCCAAACTTTGTCAAATTTGGCAGATTTGTTACGATGTTTGTAGACTATTGTAATATGTGGAAGGATTTGGTTAAGGGTCCATTCACACGTCCGCAGAATGTGTCCGCATCCGTTCCGCAATTTTCAACGGGGCCGCAAAAGATGCGGACGGCACACATTGTGCCATCCGCATCCGCACTTCCGTTCCGTGGCCCCGCAAAAATATAGAACATGTCCTATTCTTGTCTAGAGCCACGGACAAGAAAAGGCATCTCTATAATAGAGCCGGCCATGTGCGGTCCGCAAATGCGGAACGCACATGGCCGGTGTCCGTGTTTTGCGGATCCGCAATTTGCGGACCGCAAAACACACATGGACATGTGAATGGACCGTTATTTGCAGTTTCCACATACTGGTAGTCGGTGTATTGGGACTATACCACCTCAGAGCAATACATTTACGAGCTATGAACAATGATTCTTTCAAATGTAGTTTGGTAATGATCCCAGTTATCCTCGTCTAGGATACCCAGAAGACAAGCCTCAGGCGTGTGTTTAACTGGAACAGACACTAGTGACAGAGAGAAAGTCGGTTATACTTTTCCAGAACGAGGCAATGGGACTACAACTCCAGATCATATGCCAGAAATCAGCACTCAGCTCGCCGCATCGTGGACACTACCCATTTTATGAAGTCTAATTGGAGTCAGATATGTTTGATGAATAATGTATAGTTGAGTCATTTTATTATTTATTGCTGGGGAAACATACAGATTCGATTCTAATAAATCTGAGATGGTTTCTTCTGAAAGTGTTGGTATTTGTCTTTTCCATTTTTCTAAGACAGTGGGGGGATTGGCTTTTACTTTGGTGTGGATTAAGTGAGAGTATATAGCTGAAATCAGTCCCCTTGAACCTTGAGTTCTCACCACTCCTATTAGAGGATAGTTAGATACCACAGTACCAGCATTTGGGATCTTCTCTTGAATTACTGATCTGAGTTGTAAATAAGAGAAAAAAATGGGTTCTAGGTACATCATATTTATGTGAAAGTGCGGAGAATGTCATCAGGACACCTTGTTCATAGATATTCCCAAGAGTATGCACTCCAGCAGACTGCCAGAATGATTCATTACCCCAAATAGGTATATCCGTGGTAATATCTGTAAAGTGAGTTATAGTTTTAGCCTCCCTCCATGTTATCTGTGCCAGTTTATGCATAGGCAGTAATGGTTTCTGGAATTTAGGAGGCATTTCCAGGACTGACCACAGCGTATTACAGTTCAGGTAGGATTGGAGATAATGTTCTGAGGTGGGCAAGGTCTCTTTAGTAAACCATGAAGAAATCAGTCTTAGTTGGCCTGCCAGATAATAGATGAAATAGTCAGGCAGAGCCATACCACCCTCCGTTTTGGGACGTCTTAATGTATCTAAACTGAGTTTAGCACGAGAATTACTCCAGATAAAGTTTCTGGTTAAGGAGTCCAGTTCTTTAAATAATGACTTAGGGATTGGTACTTCAGAGTGTTGGACCATATATAACACCTTGGGGAGTATGATCATTTTAATAAGATTAATACGCCCCGCTACTGATATCGGTAAGGATTTCCAAATTTGAAGTTTATTCCTGACATGGTCTATTAGGCGAATATTAAGGTTTAGAGCCTGCGAGTGCTTCTTAGTAATATATACTCCTAGATATTTGAAATTATCCACTACCTTTAGTCTTGTTTTGTGCGAAGGTCCTGTCCAGTCCACTGTACTCAGTGGCATATAGACAGATTTCTTCCAGTTGATGCGCAGTCCCGAAAATTCCCCGAACTCATCAATTACTTTGATGGCATTATTCAATGAGGAGTCTGGTGTGGACATATATAAGATCATGTCGTCTGCATATAGTCCTATACGGACTTCCCTCTCCCCCAAGTTAACTCCTGTAATGTCTGTACTATTTCGTATTCTAATGGCAAGAGGTTCTACTGCTAGAGCGAATAAAAGTGGCGATAATGGACAGCCTTGTCTGGTTCCTCTGTATAGAGGAAAACAATCCGATTTATCATTAATCTACTGACTGTATTGGAGTAGATGATATTAATCCATCTAAGAAATTGTGGGCCAAATCCGAAGTGTCCCAGATATTCAATTAGATATATCCATTCAAAAGAATCAAATGCCTTGGCAGCGTCTAAAGATGCCAGTTCCAGTCCAAATTTAGAGAATATCCCACCTGTGTCACTACCTGGACTCTTCTAATATTTTCATTAGTGGACTTACCATTCATGAAGCCCGTTTGGTCCGGGTGTATTAGTGATAAGATCACTCAGTTGAGACGAGAGGCCAGTACTCTGGTTAGTATTTTATAATCTACATTAAGTAGTGCTATAGGTCTATATGACCCGCAATGTAGAGGATCTTTGTCTGGTTTCAAAAGAAGGACTTTAGTCGCTTCATTAAAGGAATCAGGTAATCTTCCTGTCTCAAGGGCTTTATGATATGTGGAGAGCAATTGTGGCACCAATCATTCTAGATATATAGGGTTATATTTTGCTGCCACTAGGAGGCTGACATTAAAAAAAGAACTAAAAGAAAGTTGGCTCCTCCCATCAGGATATAACCCGCCTACTGGCAGTAAACTAACCAGTGTGTGAAAAAGCAATAGGAGGAGCCAAACACATAACAGTCGAATTCAAGTAAAGAACCACAAACCAGCCAGACAACGAACCTTGGAACCAGAGAAAGGGTGGGTGCTGTGTCCCCCAATGAAGACTCCGAGAAAAAGATTTTACCGGTAAGCAAAAAATCTTACTTTCTCGGTCGTCACATTGGGGGACACAGGACCATGGGACGTCCAAAAGCAGTGCCTTAGGGTGGGAGCAAAACCAAGACTCAGACCGAAGGAGCCACCGCAGCCGGAAGACTCTGCGGCCCAAACTCGCATCAGCCGAAGCATAAGTGTTGACCCGGAAAACCGAGAAAACGTGTGCAAGGAAGACCACGTGGCAGCTTGCAAACCTGCAAGACCGAAGCGCCGTGGCGCACCGCCCAAGAGGCCCCCACCGACCGCATGGAGAGAGCCAACACCCGAAGGGAGGCACCTTACCATTGCCGCGATACGCCGAAAGTTTTACCTGAGACAGGGAAGCCAGAGAGCGCTGGAAAAAAACAGAGAGCAGAGACCTGGCCTTTAAGCGAACGTAAGGCGTGACCGGAGTCCAGGCCTGCTTGAAGAAAGGCAAGAAGGCGCGAGACCGAAAAAAACCAACGGAGGAGCGGAGGAAACTTCGCAAAATCTCAAATAAGAATTTTCAGGCACGATAGTAAATGCGCGAGGAAGAAGCCTTTCGGGCCCAAATCATGGTCTGCACCACCGCGTCGGAGAAGCCTTGAGACTTTAAGATGCAGGTCTCAACAGCCAAGCCGCTAAACGCAGCGACCGAAAATATGAGTGGCCAACGGGACCTTGAGAGGGAAGATCCTGACGGTCCGGTAAGCGCCAGGGGGCGTTGACGGGCAGGGAGATGAGATCCGCGTACCAGACGCGCCTGGGCCAGTCTGGAGCCACCAGAATCACCGGAACACCTTCCGCCTTGATCTTTTTGACCACTTTCGGCAAGAGCGGAAGAGGAGGGAAAACTGGTTCCAGGGGATCACCAGAGCCGCTGTGGCGACGGCAGCGGAATCCCGTGTTCTGATCACGAACTGCGGGACTTGATTGTTGAGCCGAGAGGCCATCAGGTCCACGTCCCCCAGCGTAGACAGATCTGGTGGAGGACTTCGGGATGCAGAGACCACTCATTGGGGTCCACCCGCATGCGGCTCAGGAAGTCCGCTACCCAATCGTTGACTCCGGGGATGTGAACTGCCGACAGCCGGCATGTGGTCTTCCACCCAGGTGAGTATCAGCGCCACTTCCTGCATAGCTGCGAGTCCCGCCTTGACGATTAATGTATGCCACGGCGGTGGCGTTGTCCGACTGTATGCGGACGGGGAATCCCTGCAGGTCAGACTGCCAATGGAGAAGGGAAAGCCAAATCGCCCGGAGTTCCAGAACGATGATTGAGAGGAGAGCCTCCAGAGGGGACCAAGAACCCTGCACAGTTCGGTGTTCCCAAACGCCTCCCCAGCCCTGGAGACTGGCGTCCTTCGTCACCACCTGCCACCGAAGAGGGAGGAAGGAGCTGCCGCTGGAGGAGAGAGGGAGACCGAAGCCACCACTGGAGCTCCTTCCGTAGGCGAGACGGAACGTGAATGAGGTGGTCGAGTGACGGAAGGGACCTGTCCCATCGCGACAGCAGGAAGAGCTGAAGCGGACGAGTCCTGAACTGGGCCAAGGGAACGGCTTTCATCGAGGCCACCATTTTCCCCAGAACCCTCATGCAGAACGTGAGGGTCACTGATTGACAGGAACAAAGGGTCCGAACCCCCGAGCGAAGGGACAACAGCTTGTCCTCCGGAAGGAAAACGCAAGCTCTCGCAGAGTCGAAGGCCAGCCCCAGGAACAGAATGGTCTGTGAGGGGGATAGAATCGACTTGGGGCGGTTGAGGAGCCACCCAAAACGAGAGAGGGTGTCCAAGGTGATGTGTAGGCTCTCTAGGTTGAGAGACTGGGACGGAGCCTTGACGAGAACGTCGTTGAGGTAGGGGGTTACCGAGACCCCCCGGGCCCAAAGAATCGCCATGACGGCCGCCAGGACCTTCGTGAAAACTCGAGGGGCCGAGGCTAACCCGAAAGGCAGAGCCACAAACTGAAAGTGAGCCCGACCGACAGCAAAGCTTAAAAAACACTGATGGGGAGAAAAAATAGGGACATGTAGGTAGGCGAATATCCACCGACGACAGGTACTCCCACGGTTCCATAGCCGCTATCACAGAGCGGAGTGATTCCATCCGGAAATGGGAGATTCTGACGTGCCGGTTCAGAAGCTTCAAGTCTAGAATCGGGCGAACCGAACCGTCCTTCTTCGGAACCACAAAGAGGTTGGAGTAGAACCCTTTGAAATGCTCCGGAGGAGGGACAGGAAGCACCACGCCCTTGGACAAAAGAGAGGCTAGAGCTTGGTGGAATCCTGCCGCCAGAGCGAGGGATGCGAGACATGAGAAAACAAACAAACAAAAAAAAACCTCTATTTTGTATCCCTGGGCGACCACGTCCCGCACCTAGGCATCCTGGACCTGGGCAAGCCAGACGTCTAGAAATAGACAAAGGCAACCGCCCACCCGAACAGTGTTGGGTAGAGAGGGGCCCTCAGGAAGAAGGCGCCTTGGAGCCACCTGATTTGAAGGTGGAACGCGAGGCATTGGAACGAGATTGCCAAGAAGAACGCGGCTTAGAGAAACCAGACACCTTAGTCTGCGAGGCCGCCGGGCGGGAGGACCATGACGGAGGGAAGGACTTAAAGGAACGAAAATAACCAGTCCTACGGCGGGAATCCTGGCGTTTTGGACGCTGCTGAGGGAGGAGGAAGCTCTTACCTCCCGTGGCTTCCGAGAAGATCTCATCAAGCCACTTCCCGAAGAGGCGGTTGCCAGTAAAGAGAATGGCATTTTTTGGAAGCGCCATCAGCGCGCCACTCGCTGAGCCAGAGGGAGCGGCGGATAGCAACGATGTTCGCCGAAGCCGAGGCGGCACAGCCCGCTGCGTCCAGAGAAGCGGAACAGAGGTATTGACCTGCGTCCTGGATTTGTTGAGCGAGATCGGCAAGATCCTGTGCCGAAGCACCCGCAAGGATGCCATCCTTTAACTGAGAAGCCCAAGTAGAAATAGCCTCAGAAACCCAGGAGAGGCCAAGGTGGGAATAAGAGAAGAACCCGCTGTCTGAAAAGCAGACCTGGCAAGGTATTCCACGCGTTTATCCGTAGCGTCCTACAGGGAAGTAGCGCTATCTAAGGGGAGCGTGGTGGATTTGGACAGGCGTGAGACTGGTGGATCCACAGAAGGCGGAAAAGACCACTTTGCAACCTGCTCAGATGGAAAAGGATAATGCACGGAAATACGTTTTGGAACAGAAAAACATGTATCAGGAGAGTTCCAGTTCTACTCAAATAAGGAATCAAACTCCTTGTGAGGGGGAAAAGTAGGACGGGCCCGCCAGGAGCTCTTAGAGAAAAAGACGTCTCCAGCCGCAGGCGAATACTGACCGTCAGTAATTTGCAAAGTGTCCCGAATGGCAGAGACTAAGCTGTCCACAGTGGACGAAGAAGTACCAGAGTCTTCCAAGGGGGAAGAGGACTGGGACTCTGAGCTGGAGAGTTCCCCATGAGAAAGCGAACGATCCCGTGCAGGAGAAATACCCGCAGCAGCTGGAGAGGGACCAGGAGACCCCGAAGAGGAGCGGGAAGGAGCGGCACGTGGACGCTTGCTAGAGCGGTCCCTGGCCTGGCGGGAGCTGGAGGAAGGACCAGGAGAAGGTGCGCGAACCTGAGAAGGAACGAAGGTTGCCTGGGAAGAGGCAAGACCGTCTAGGACAGAAGCCATGGCTTGGGAAGCCGAAGACAAATCGGCGACGGACTGGCAGAGGGCCAGGGCCCAAGGCCGGAGTAGGTTCTACCGCCTCTTGGCCAGGGGGGGGCGCCCTGAGCGACGGGGAGTCAGCTAGCAGAGCAAAAGGGGCTGGGGGTGGCCAGACGAGGATTTGGATTAGAAGTAATAGGTAGCCAAGGAGGGCTGTGCCGCCCACGTGGCGGCTTGCAAAGACCCCTTTGTCTGAACAAACTAGAAAAAGAATATAAATATAAATATATTATATATATATATATATATATATATATATATATATAAGCTGAGGGAGAACCAAAGATATAGCACAGTCACCAAATTAACACAGGCAGACTCACCCACCAGCAAAAAAACGTAAAGGACCAGCGACAGGTGCTGCACTGAAGCAGAAGGGCGCTGTGAGCAGCAGGACAGGACACCGATGAGAAGAACCCTCGGAGGAGATAGGTGAAGAGGGCAAGCGGCGGTGACCAGTAGACCACAGAGTGCACGAGGTGGCACCGGGAGGTAATTTGCGCCTTGAGGAAGTGCGCGGGAACAGGAGCAGGCCGGCCTGGCCGGATGACGTCACCACGCGGGACTAAGTGGGCGGCGCGTGAGAACGTCACCGGCCAGGAGAAGGAGTCTTCCAGGGAAAAAATGGCGCCCGGAGCGCGCTGAAAATCCGAATCGCCGGCCGAGGGGAACAAAGACAGGGGGCTGGATTAAAGGAAGACACGGGGACAGGCAAGAGGGGGAGCCATACTCACCATCCGACGTCTTCTGCCGGTACAAAGGACTCTGAACTGCTCCAGCCTGGAACGCTGAGCAGCAGAAGGCCATGGCGGATGGGTGGTCCGCAGGAGGGATCCTGATCTGGATAGGGAGCAGCACAGGTCCCTTGGGCGCTGTGACCGGCCGTAGGTGACCCAGGGTTAACAGTCCTTCCATATATAAGGACTGTGCCCTGGTCACAAGGATGGGAAGCTGGGTCTAGAGCACCCAGCTTTCCCAGAACCTGTAGAAAGAAACCTAGTAAAACTAAAATACTAGAAAAAACCAAAAGCAGAAAAAAAACAAAAACAAAATACCAGACAAAGGACTGGGAGAACCCAGACCTGTGTCTGCCTCCTACTGACACTAAACTAAACTGGTTAGTTTACTGCCAGTAGGCGGGTTATATCCTGCTGGGAGGAGCCGACTTTCTTTCAGTTCTTTTTTTAGTGTCAGCCTCCTAGTGGCAGCAAGATATAACCCATGGTCCTGTGTCCCCCAATGTGACGACCGAGAAAAATTCATTTCCTGCAATTTTTATACTGTCCACTAGGCCTAAAATATGTTACGACTTCCTGTATTTTAAGAGCAGCTGCATGGGCCATAGACATAATGGACAGGAAGTGATCCTAGAGTTGGGCAATAAACCAGTATTAACAATATACCGCTGTTTCTTAATTACCGCGTCACATCACAGTGCTGACTGCTTCTAAAACGTCCGCCACACATTACAGCCGC
Organism: Rhinella marina; assembly: GCA_900303285.1. Taxonomy (NCBI): domain Eukaryota; kingdom Metazoa; phylum Chordata; class Amphibia; order Anura; family Bufonidae; genus Rhinella; species Rhinella marina. The sequence goes on from ONZH01002586.1 coordinate 26,109, forward strand.
ACTGCGATTCGGCTTCTGCGGCGCCACCAATAAGGGGGGGGGGAGGGCTGTGGCCGCTGCACCACCAATGTGGAGAGAAGAAAGGAGGAGGGGAGGGGCTGTAACCTCTTAATACAAATATAGACTGAGGGTGCCAGGTATATAACACAGCCAGCACCCAGTCTCAATAACAGGAAGCAGCGATCCCGCAAACCGCGACACCTGAGGGGTTAATTGGCGCGGTGTGCGGGATCCACGTCATTGAGACCGGGTGCTGGCTGTGTCATATGGCCGGCACTCTCATTTGTATTAAGAGGTTAATTAAACTCATTGGTGGCGCAGTGCAACCCCCAGTTTTATAAACTCTGGTGGCGCAGTGAGCCCCCCCCCAACCCCCCAGTATTATAATCATTGGTAGCAGTGACCACAGGAACCCCTTCTCATTGGTGGCAGTTCCGATCAGAGCCCCAGCAGTGAAATCCAGGGGTCTCAATAGGTTACCATGGCAACCAGGATGCTACTGAAGTCCTGGCTGCGATGGTAAGGTCCCTGCTGCTGTGTGCACAAAGCACAGGGCAGCAGGGAGAGTGTAATGTCCTATTCATCCTAATGACCCCCAAAGTTTTATATGACTGAAAGGCATGCTTATGATGCCAGTGTGCCCTTCTGACAACGTGTACCTGGGTGCACTCTGAACAAACCACTTATTAGGGTTTTTCCACTAGCATGTCCCATTGTCTATGGAAGTGCCAGAGACAGCTCATCGCTCTCATCTCCAGCACTCCTAGAGAGAATGAATGGAGCAGCAGGACACACTCCCGACTGGCCATGCCATCAGATTAGGGGGGCAACAGATATTACTGTATGGGGGCAAAAAGGAAACACGCGTACATGTTTTGAGTGTTTTTTTAATTCTAAATAGGCATTTATCGCGATAAATTTCTTAATATCATGGGAATATTTTTTATATCGCCCAACCCTAGGTGACATCTACAGGAGAGTTTTCTAGGCATGCTCTGTGACTTGTGACACATTCTCGTTAAAAAGTATTGCAACACCCCTTGTCAATATGCCCTATTAGGGTCTATAGATGCTTTAGGAAACTCTTCTGTAAGGCTGCATTCACATGACTGAATGTGTCCGTTTTTTGAAACGGAAACCGCAGCTCTACAAGCCATGGACACAGGCCATGTGCATACCGCACCTCGACTTCAATGGGTCTGTGATCTGCAAGATTAGGGCAAGAGATAGACATGTCCTATCTTTTGCAGCGTGGAGGCACGGACCCAGAAGTCATGTGAATGTGGCACAAGTAAGAAGAGAAGGCCACTATGCACGACCAGTTGTCTGCCTGTCTATGTATGGCAGTGGTCAGCAACCTTTGGCATTCCAGCTGCGGTGAAACTACTACTCCCAGCTTGGCTGTTTTTTAACTCCCATAGAAGTGAAAGGATTCTGGGAGTTGTAGTTTCAAAGCAGCTGGAGTGTTTTGATCAGAGGTTGCTGATCTCTAATGTATGGCATAGTCACCACCACTGCAGGGAAGGTTGTGGCTGGATGCTGGGCCAGATTCTATTTAAAAAGAGATGGAATTTGTGAGACGATTCCTTGCACTATACAATTTATCATGTCCTACCACTGCTATGGTTATAATGATATAGTGGTGAATTATCAATAGTGGAAGAAGCCGAAAACACCATTCCAACTGTTCTGGAGAGTCGTACAGCTTTCTTCCCCAATGGGCAGACCGTGAAGTTACTGCGAAGCCCTATAACATTCTTCATTACAGACTAGATGGAAAAGCACTACTTGTAGCTATATTTTACTTCTGCTTTTACAGGTTTCGTTCCCATTTCTCAGTGCACCCCACTCACCATGGGCTCCTCCGTCTCTCTTTCAAATTGCACTAGTCGAACTTTTTTCTTTTCCTCAGGACATCCAGGTGCTGCAGATCCATTGGTGTAAAACTCTTCTGTTAAAACATTAGATGGGGAGGAAAATCCCTAAAAAATATGAATGAAAATTTATAGTTGTGAAGGAAGAAAGTGAAAGACCAGAATTGGTCGGCGGCAGATCGTACTGTCTAATTACGATCTGCCGCCGGCAAACCACTGTACATCATGGGGATGAGCAATGGCATAGCGATCGCTCCTCCCCATGTTGTGGAGGAGATTGCTGCATGTAATAGCAGCGGTTTCCTTCGCTAGAGAGCAGGCGATTGCCGGGATGGAAAGCTTCCCTCCCGACAATTGTCTGCCTGATTGGGGTGTGTAATACACCTTTAATATACTGATGACCTATCTTCAGGATGGGACATGAGTATCTGATCGGTGGGGGTCTAACATCCAGAGTCCCTGGGATCAGCTGTTTGAGTAGGCTGTGCTTGGTATCGCAGCTCAGCTCCATTCACTTCAATAGGGCTCACCTGCACCTAGGTCACGTGACCGATGAACCTATCATCACTGGCCTAGGAAAAGCTGGAGAAGGCTATGACGCTACTGCGAGCACCGGTGCCTTTTCAAACAGCTGATCAGCAGGGGTCCCAGGTGTCGGATCCCCACGATCAGATACTGATGACCTATCCGGAGGATTAGATAGGTCATCAGTATACAAGTCTCGGAAAGCCCCTTTAATGTAATTAAGTTTGCTGTATGTTTTCTGTTTGTCTTAACAGCTGCAGATTACAAGAGTGCACCCGATTGCCAGAGTGCACCTGTACATGCTGTTTACTACTGTACAGGCGCAGCCCAGCAATCGGCATGCGGGTACTATACCATGCACGGTACAACTGAAGGGTGCCGTCACACATTCCATTTTTTTTCTTTTTAATGCAGTTTTTGAAACCAAAGTCAGGTATGGATCCTAAAAACTAAGAGAAATATTAAGGCCATATACTACTGATCGTTCTTTTTTGAATCCACTCTTGGTTTTGGCTTCAAAAACCGCATCAACGTATGGTGGCGTCCTCACACTATAGCAAGCCACAGCATATTGTCGTCAACTATTGCAAAATGGTTCTGATTGTTTGTAGTCATTGTTATATGTATAGTAAACGACTGGTCCTGACTGTTGGAAATCTGCCCTATCAGAACATTTCAGCTTCATGATCAGATAATGCAGCTAAGGGTGTGTGAGTGTGGGGGGTGTCTATAAAACCATCCGCACACAATGGCCATCAGCGTGGGGAGGGGAGACCTCCGGCACCTTTCACGGTTTACATGAAAAATTCTTCCATGCCCAATCTCATCACTCTCTATGAACAACCATTTTGTTTCTTCTGTAAGCACAATAAGGGACAAGTAAGGGTTAATCCCCAGGGCTGTTGATTAAAATGCCACACTGCCAGAAATCGTGCCCTTTAAACCTTCCGGATGGTTCTTTTGAAAGCTGAGATAAGCTGGGCAAGGGTCACCCTGCAGAGCATTGCACCCAGCAGCAGAGCACCTTCTTTTCTAGTTACCTGGCTGGCGGTCCGGTTCTGCAGAAGGGTCTCCAGGTAGAGATCGGACAGCGCGGACCTCATGCTCGGGCTGTCACGGCCGATTTCTGATCGCTCGAACTTCAGGGTCATCTTGATGTTGTCCTGAGTCTTTCTTCTGCCTGGGTCTCCTGCTCGCTGGAGTTCCTTCCCGCAGCTCCTCTTTCTCACGGTAGATGCTAGAGTGGAGTTGTTAGAAGGAGGTCTGTGATGTCACTAGTCAAATGACTAAATGTGGGAAGTGCTGACAAACCGGACTGCAGAAGCTTGTGGAAGGAGGAGGGGCTGTGTGTGCTGCCAGCAGCCCAGTGAGGGAGGATGTGCTGCAGCCCTGGAGTACAGTAGTACACAGCTTCATGGGGAGAAGGTGAGAGGCATGTGTAGTATTCTCGGGGCATAAGGGGGCAGATCTGGGGGGGCTTTATGGGTTGTAAATCTATGAGGGGGCAGATCTTGGGGGGGCTTTATGTGGTGTATTCTGGGGACATGAGGGTGCAGATCTGTGTGTGGGATGTAAATCAGTGAGGGGAGGCATGTGGTGTATTTTGAGGACGTGAGGGGGCAGATCTGGGGTGGGGGCTTTATGGGGTGTAAATCTGTGAGGGGGGGGCATGTGGTGTATTCTGGGGACATGAGGGTGCAGATCTGGGGGGGGACTTTATGCGGTATAAATCTGTGAGGGGGGAATGTGGTGTATTCTGGGGACATGAGGGAGCAGATCTGGGGGGGGGGGCTTTATGCAGTATAAATCTGTGAGATAGGCATGTGGTGTATTCTGGGGACATGAGGGGGCAGATCTGTGTGTGGGATGTAAATCAGTGAGGGGAGGCATGTGGTGTATTCTGGGGACATGAGGGTGCAGATTTAGGGGGGGGGCTTTATGGGGTGTAAATCTGTGAGGGGGGGCATGTGGTGTATTCTGGAGATATGATGGTGCAGATCTGGGGGGGGGTGCTTTATGCAGTATAAATCTGTGAGGGGGGAATGTGGTGTATTCTGGAGATATGAGGGCGCAGATCTGGGGGCTTTATGGGGTGAAAATCTGTGAGGAGGGGGCATGTGGTGTATTCCGGGTGACATATGGGTGCAGATCTGTGTGTGAGGGGGGGGGGCCTTATGGGGTGCAAAATCTGTGAGAAGGGGTCATGTGTTGTATTCTGGGGACATGGGGGGCAGATCTTGAACCTGTCAGTACCTTGGGAACAGTTCGCTGGGGAGGCAGGAGCAGCAGTCGGTGGGTGTTCAGTGCAGACCATGGTGCATCTTATGCCAGGTATGTGTGAGAGAAGGGGCACATGGTGTTAATTGTGCGTTTTGTAGGACACCTAATCAGACAATAGTACTTGGGGGAGCAGACTAGCTAGATGGAGTGACCTGGGGTGCAGTACCTGGTCTCGGGGCGTATGGGGTCAGCAGGGAGTATTGTGTGGGAGCCATTAAGATCAGACAAGGAGATCATGAGTGAAAGAGAGCGGTGGCATGTGGAGGAGTCCAGGCTCTGGGTGGCAGTGTGTTTGTGTGGGAAAAGAGGTCAGTGGGGACTATGGTGTGTGGGACCCATGCAGATCAAGAGAGGAGCGCTCCAGAGCCGGATCCTGTACAGACGGAGAGGAGCGCTCCAGGGCCGGATCCTGTACAGGCGGAGAGGAGCGCTCCAGCGCCGGATCCTGTACAGGCGGAGAGGAGCGCTCCAGCGCCGGATCCTGTACAGGCGGAGAGGAGCGCTCCAGCCCCGGATCCTGTACAGGCGGAGAGGAGCGCTCCAGCGCCGGATCCTGTACAGGCGGAGAGGAGCGCTCCAGCGCCGGATCCTGTACAGGCGGAGAGGAGCGCTCCAGCGCTGGATCCAGTACAGACTGAGAGGAGCAGAGGAGAGCTCCAGCGCTGGATCCTGTACAGACGCAGAGGAGCATGCCATACATGCACCTAATTGGACTAATCTTAGGGCAAAGCAAGGGGGAATCTAAGAACGGTGTAAAATGCCGGTCTTAGTAAACATGCCCCATTGGGTTTATAGAGACAGTGTGAGGCTGGGTTCACACTTTCATTGAGCCTTCAGCTTTTCTGAATCAGAAAAAAACGGAGCCATTTTATTTTGAGCATCGGTTTGCCGCACCACAAATTAGATGAGGTGATCGCCTCAGGTGGAGCGGCCCTGGTGAGAAGTGGAGGACAGCGGCAGGGCAGCTGGAGATATGAGAGCTTCCATTTTGGAAGCGCTCATCTCTATACTCTATCGCCATACTCAGGACAGCAATACAGATGGCTGTGCTGTGGGGCAGGGGAGTGGTGTCTCCCTTCCCCGTTCCTCTAATAGCAGGACACAGGCTGGAAGACGCCTGCATCGCATTGTTGAAAGCATCATGTAGATAAGTATTAGTGATTTTTATTTTTATATATATATATATATGGCACACAATGTAGGAGAGGAGCGCTATGGGGGCACTTCTTACTGGCATATTATTGGGGGGCATGTACTGCGGCCACAAAGAAGGGTTATTTTATATGGGGGGCTCTGTATGGGGGCATTTTATACTAGGACACACTATGGAGGGTACTAATGGGGAAGGAGGAACACTATGGGGGTAATCTAAGGGGAGCACTAAGAAGGGGTATTTTATACTGGCAAATTATGGGGGACACCAGGGCACTATATAGGGGCATTTTATAGTGGTATATTATGGGGGCACTATGGGGAAGGGGGGAGAGAAGTACTATGGGGACATTGATTTGGGGGCATTATATAAGGGTATTTTATACTGACATGATGGGGGTACTATGGGGACATTAGCTCAACTGGGGCATTAAAAGTTGTATTTTTTGCACTGGCACACATTATAAGGGGGCATTTTTTGCATTAAAAGCAACAAATATACAATGCAACAGCACTCTGCAAACCAAATAAAGTACAATGATGCCATTGTTATAGAAAATATTCTGGTGCTAATGCTACGCTTATTTTGTAAATATGAGATTCTTGGCAAATACATTTTGCACAAAATTATTTGGGCCCATCTGCCAAATCTCAAGGCGATCTCTGTAAGACAGAAACCTAACACTAAATAACACATTCACTGGTGCCATAACAGCCACCATTACATTCTGGGAATGCAGGTACCACATGTAGGCCGAGCCCACATTGTATTATACCTCTCATGGTGCCACAATGGCCTCTATTTTGTTCAGGGAATGCAAGTTGGCACCTAGGAAAGGTGGAATACAGAGTGGGCTCAGCATGCATGTGGAACCTGCATTCCCTGGGGTTAAGACGTTATCATCTGTGCCTTATGTTTCAGGTTTTTAGGCTGGATGCTGCACTATACGTAACCTTTCCTATTATTGAAGAGACTCTTTTTCTGTTTCCTTAGGACTTTGCTGCTGCACATGACGACTGTTTTGCAGAGATTCAATTCAGTACAGAACGCCATGCGAGCTGCTGCAGACTGAGGAAAATAGGATTTCAAACTTTGTCGTCTTGGGGAAAACATGCCTTTGTTTTGCATAGTTTTATTTGACTTGAACCCCTTAGTGACCACCAAAACGCATTTCTCCGGTGATCAATAAGCGGCCCAGTCTAAGCGCTGCACGCACATGAGAGCTGTGTTCCTTCACTAACAGCCTGGACCAGCAGGAGCGCCGATCCGGACTGTTTAACATCTTACATGGTGCTTCCCACATGTAAGCGGTTACAGAGTGGACTCCCTCTGTTTCCTATTGGACCCTGCACATGATTGCTGATGTGTGTACAGTATATGCAGGCCAGGACCTAGTATAGCCCCCAAGCCAACCTTGAGTGTTCCCCCGTAGGCTCCGCCTCTCTGTATAGTACTGACATTAAAATGAAATGCACTATAGTAATAGTGGGGGAGATTTATCAAACTGCTATAAAGTAGAAATGGCTTAGTAGCCCATTGCAACCAATCAGATTCCACCTTTTAGAATCTGATTGGTTGCTATGGGCAACTAAGCCAGTTCTACTTTACACCAGATTGATAACTCCACGCAGAAAAGAATGCCCATACGGGGGGATTTGTCAGTATAAGGACTGTAACAGATTGCATTTTGTGAAATATGGGAATTTGTCACCGTAAGGCTGCCATGTAATAAAATCTAGGTGTATACACAAAATTAACATACTAGGATGTTAGTGGCCCTGGAAAAAAAAAAAATAAGTGGCCCATGTTGGGGTCAGCAACACCATAATTCAGCGCAAAATACCACCAAGCATTCACAGATACCACTGGATTTTTGGTCCTACTGAAGCACAAATAACAGAGCAGCACAAAATCCTCCCCGGAAGCTGCCTCTGAGATACAAGCTACAACCCCGAGCCAGTCCTGCCTTCAGCGTCAGATATAATGGAGAATATAGCACTACTGTACTTACCTATCGCATCCTTTGACATCTTCTCTGATGTAAACATTCTGCTTCCTCATCTGTATTCAAGGTCAGTCAGGACCGTCTTGACTTCTTTCAGCTATGTCTCAGCTCTGCGGAGTTTGCCACAAACACAACTTAGTGAGTTCTCACTTTTCAATCATCTTTCTCATCATGTGCCCACTGTACTCACCAATGCCCCCAAATACCGTATTTTTCTCTCTATAAGACCAAGATGGGGGGGATGAATGTCAGTGTGTCTTGAGGGGCGAATACTAATGAGTGCTTCCATTGTGGAAGTGCTCATTAGTACAGGAGGACCGGAGAGCGGCGAATACTGCGCTCCCTGTGTGAGCTCTGTACTCACCACTCCCTAACCTGTGCACAGTGTGAAAACATCAACGCCCTCTGTGTCCTCACGCTGTGTGATTTGGGGTCATAGCACCGCGCAGTAGGAAACAGCATTGGATCTCAGGAGCAGCGGGCGGCAGGAGAAGTAAGTTGATTCTTTTTTTTTTTCCTCTCAGATCTGAGGTCTGATCAACATGGGGTCTTATTAACATTATCCAACTCTTTTTCCGTCCCAAGGGCAGTGATAGAGTTGAATTCATGGGGGTAGCTGTGGCCTCTGGCGTGGCATATAAGTACCTGATGCTCCCAGTGTTAATGCTGGAAGAGTCAGGTCACTGTGTATTTGTCCATCTGCCATGATGAGAACTTGGGTGGCCCCCAAGACATCATCCCACCAGGAATCTTTCCAAAGAGGCCTACGGTGAGTCTGCACTTGACTACATACAACTGTATAAACCTAGCATGTCCTACACTATTCCACATCCCACCCCTTAGACCTCTGCAGTCGTAATTACAGTTCTATGAATACATTTGTCATTCACAAAACATATAACGAGAGTCGCAGCATTGTACCCGTCTCACTGTAAAATCTATGTGACTGTGTCAGGTTTAAGCCTTCAACACTTCTATTCAATTTTAATTTCTATTACAAATACACGTAATAGTTTACCTAAGAATAACGTGAGTGTAAGATTTCACCTCAAAAATAGGACACATTCCATTCTAGCCAGCTCAGGTTATATTATGGACTCCAGAAGGAGGACCTCATTCTACCAACTGCACAGGATATATTAATGCCTCCAGAAAGAGGACCTCATTCTACCAACTGCTCAGGGTATATTATGGACTCCTGAAGGAGGACCTCATTCTACCAACTGCTCAGGATATATTATGGACTCTAGAAGGACCTCATTCTACCAACTGCTCAGGATATATTATGGACTCTAGAAGGACCTCATTCTACCAACTGCTCAGGGTATATTAATGCCTCCACAAAGAGGACCTCATTCTAGCCACTGAACTACGTAGATTACAGATAACTCCTTTTGCGGTTAGGAAATCGAAGGTCCGCAAAATACTGATACCGTCCATGTTTAATCTGCATTTTTTGCTGACCTGTATGTTCTATCTTTTGCAGAACAGAAATCTGGATATTTAAAGGACGCAGATTATCCATGTGCTTTCTGCATCTGTATATCTGTTCCGCAAAAAGTTAAAATACGTCTGCAAAATGCATTGTCGATGAGAATGCAAAAAAAAATTTGGACGCCACACAGACCAGATCTGTATATTGTGGGTCTGCGATTTGAAGACTGAAAAACTGATAGAATACGTCCTCAAAATGCAGACTGTGAAACCATTAAAGTCAATGGATCTGCAAAAAAAAATACTTATAGTTCGCATACATATTTTAAGGTTTCGCACTTTGTGGACCACAAAACGGATAAGGTTGTATGCATGAGGCCTACCTACTGAACAGGTTTGGTTACTTTTTCCCACTCCATTCTAGTCTGCTCTA
>ONZH01002589.1:0-105594 GCA_900303285.1 Rhinella marina
GGAACTATGGTAGAACTGACTGACACCCTGTTAACGGTGGCTATTTAGTCTGCGACCCAGACAAATGTCGCACAGAGAATTTTCTGGATCAAGCGGTAGATGATATTGGTAGCAAATGACTTGGTTGTATTGTGTGACGTACAGAAAGTGTCACCTGGACAGTATATACGGATCGGAGCGAATGTGCTGAACTGTGACACACAGAAAGGTTACACAAAGCTGAGTAAAATGGATTTGTATGACTGAGCTAAAACAACTGAAAAAATATTTTTTTTTTATATTTGTTTTTTTATATTTTTTTTTAAATTTTGTTTTTTTGGGAGCGTGACGTACAGGAACTATGGTAGAACTGACTGACACCCTGTTAACTGTGGCTATTTAGTCTGCGACCCAGACAAATGTCGCACAGAGAATTTTCTGGATCAAGCGGTAGATGATATTGGTAGCAAATGACTTGGTTGTATTGTGTAAAGTACAAAAAGTGTCACCTGGACAGTATATACGGATCGGAGCGAATGTGCTGAACTGTGACACACAGAAAGGTTACACAAAGCTGAGTAAAATGGATTTGTATCACTGAGCTAAAACAACTGAAAAAATATTTTTTTTTTTTATATTTGTTTTTTTTATATTTTTTTTTAAATTTTGTTTTTTTGGGAATGTGACGTGCAGGATCTATGGTAGAACTGACTGACATCCTGTTAACGGTGGCTATTTAGTCTGCGACCCAGACAAATGTCGCACAGAGAATTTTCTGGATCAAGCGGTAGATGATATTGGTAGCAAATGACTTGGTTGTATTGTGTGACGTACAGAAAGTGTCACCTGGACAGTATATACGGATCGAAGCGAATGTGCTGAACTGTGACACACAGAAAGGTTACACAAAGCTGAGTAAAATGGATTTGTATCACTGAGCTAAAACAACTGAAAAAATATATATATTTTTTTTTATATTTGTTTTTTTATATTTTTTTTTAATTTTGTTTTTTTGGGAACGTGACCTGCAGGAACTATGGTAGAACTGACTGACACCCTGTTAACGGTGGCTATTTAGTCTGCGACCCACACAAATGTCGCACAGAGAATTTTCTGGATCAAGCGGTAGATGATATTGGTAGCAAATGACTTGGTTGCATTCTTTGACGTACAGAAAGTGTCACCTGGACAGTATATACGGATCGGAGCGAATGTGCTGAACTGTGACACACAGAAAGGTTACACAAAGCTGATTAAAATGGATTTGTATCACTGAGCTAAAACAACTGAAAAAATAATTTTTTTTTATATTTGTTTTTTTATATTTTTTTTTAAATTTTGTTTTTTTGGGAACGTGACGTGCAGGAACTATGGTAGAACTGACTGACACCCTGTTAACGGTGGCTATTTAGTCTGCGACCCAGACAAATGTCGCACAGAGAATTTTCTGGATCAATCGGTAGGTGATATTGGTAGCAAAAGACTTGGTTGTATTGTGTGACGTACAGAAAGTGTCACCTGGACTGTATATACGGATCGGAGCAAATGTGCTGAACTGTGACACACAGAAAGGTTACACAAAGCTGAGTAAAATGGATTTGTATCACTGAGCTAAAACAACTGAAAAAATATATATTTTTTTATATTTGTTTTTTTATATTTTTTTTATTTTTTTATTTTTTTTTGGGAGCGTGACGTGCAGGAACTATGGTAGAACTGACTGACACCCTGTTAACGGTGGCTATTTAGTCTGCGACCCAGACAAATGTCACACAGAGAATTTTCTGGATCAAGCGGTAGATGATATTGGTAGCAAATGACTTGGTTGTATTCTGTGACGTACAGAAAGTGTCACCTGGACAGTATATACGGATGGGAGCGAATGTGCTGAACTGCGACACACAGAAAGGTTACACAAAGCTGAGTAAAATGGATTTGCATCACTGAGCTAAAACAGCTGAAAAAATTATTATTATTTTTTTTATATTTTCTTTTTTTGGGAACATGACGTGCAAGAACTATGGTAGGACTGACTGACACCCTGTTAACGGTGGCTATTTAGTCTGCGACCCAGAGAAATGTCGCACAGAGAGTTTTCTGGATCAAGCTTTAGATGATATTGGTAGCAAATGACTTGGTTGTATTGTGTGACGTACAGAAAGTGTCACCTGGACAGTATATATGGATGGGAGCGAATGTGCTGAACTGCGACACACAGAAAGGTTACACAAAGCTGAGTAAAATGGATTTGTATCACTGAGCTAAAACAACTGAAAAAATAAAAAACATTTTTTATATTTTGTTTTTTTGGGAACGTGACATGCAGGAACTATGGTAGAACTGACTGACACCCTGTTAACGGTGGCTATTTAGTCTGCGATCCAGACAAATGTCGCACAGAGAGTTTTCTGGATCAAGCTGTAGATGATATTGGTAGCAAATGACTTGGTTGTATTGTGTGACGTACAGAAAGCGTCACCTGGACAGTATATATGGATTGGAGTGAGTCAGTGCTGAACTGTGACACACAGAATGGTTCCACAGTGCTGTGTGCAATGGATTTGTATCACTTAGATAGAACAATAAAAAAAACAGGGTTAGATATGGCGATAGCTGCACTAGTAGTGCCAGCCAGACAAGTGACAAAAAAAAAAAAAAAATGTCTTCTAGCCCTTAGAAGGGCTGTTGGGTTCTTTGTGGGTGATCCCTGCCTAACAGACAACTAAATGCAGGCCCTAACACTGTCCCTGAAAGGCAGCAGCTCTATCCCTAACGACATCCAGACGGCATCTGAGCCGAGCGCCGCGGCCAGTCGGTAGTATATTCTAGGGTCACCTGATCAGGCCAGCCAATCCCTGCTATCGACATGTAAGGGCCCCACGTGATGCTTGTGATTGGCTGTGTTTTTAGGCGCCAAAAAAGCACGATGCGGAAGTTGCCATTGCCTCGAGTATGGCGAGATACTCGTCCGAGCTGCGAGTACTTACGAGTACCCTAATACTCGAACGAGCACCAAGCTCGGACGAGTATGCTCGCTCATCTCTAGATTTGATATACATTACTTAATCAGGGCTTCTTTTGGACTTTATTTCTGTATTTCCATAATTCCTCACATTATTTATCATTTATTCTTCCTTATAATATTTCTCCTTTAAACTTAGCGCTGAAAGCTACACTTTCTTCATTCCTGCATTTTTCATGCGGTTTTTTTCTACACATGCGTTTTTCTTGCATTATGGCCTTCTCATTGCATACATTTGTTCTAATATATTATTTAATTGATATCCATAACAAATATTTGTAACATACCACCTCAATATACACTCACCGGCCACTTTATTAGGTACACCTGTCCAACTGCTCGTTAACACTTAATTTCTAATCAGCCAATCACATGGCGGCAACTCAGTGCATTTACGCATGTAGACATGGTCAAGACAATCTCCTGCAGTTCAAACCGAGCATCAGTATGGGGAAGAAAGGTGATTTGAGTGCCTTTGAACGTGGCATGGTTGTTGGTGCCAGAAGGGCTGGTCTGAGTATTTCAGAAACTGCTGATCTACTGGGATTTTCACGCACAACCATCTCTAGGGTTTACAGAGAATGGTCCGAAAAAGAAAAAACATCCAGTGAGCGGCAGTTCTGTGGGCGGAAATGCCTTGTTGATGCCAGAGGTCAGAGGAGAATGGGCAGACTGGTTCGAGCTGATAGAAAGGCAACAGTGACTCAAATTGCCACCCGTTACAACCAAGGTAGGCAGAAGAGCATCTCTGAACGCACAGTACGTCGAACTTTGAGGCAGATGGGCTACAGCAGCAGAAGACCACACCGGGTGCCACTCCTTTCAGCTAAGAACAGGAAACTGAGGCTACAGTTTGCACAAGCTCATCGAAATTGGACAGTAGAAGATTGGAAAAACGTTGCCTGGTCTGATGAGTCTCGATTTCTGCTGCGACATTCGGATGGTAGGGTCAGAATTTGGCGTCAACAACATGAAAGCATGGATCCATCCTGCCTTGTATCAACGGTTCAAGCTGGTGGTGGTGGTGTCATGGTGTGGGGAATATTTTCTTGGCACTCTTTGGGCCCCTTGGTACCAATTGAGCATCGTTGCAACGCCACAGCCTACCTGAGTATTGTTGCTGACCATGTCCATCCCTTTATGACCACAATGTACCCAACATCTGATGGCTACTTTCTGCAGGATAATGCGCCATGTCATAAAGCTGGAATCATCTCAGACTGGTTTCTTGAACATGACAATGAGTTCACTGTACTCAAATGGCCTCCACAGTCACCAGATCTCAATCCAATAGAGCATCTTTGGGATGTGGTGGAACGGGAGATTCGCATCATGGATGTGCAGCCGACAAATCTGCAGCAACTGTGTGATGACATCATGTCAATATGGACCAAAATCTCTGAGGAATGCTTCCAGCACCTTGTTGAATCTATGCCACGAAGAATTGAGGCAGTTCTGAAGGCAAAAGAGGGTCCAACCCGTTACTAGCATGGTGTACCTAATAAAGTGGCCGGTGAGTGTACATTAGCTACTCTAAAATAATAGAATAATAAATCATGCTACTTATAGCATCCCATTTTTATGCAACATACTTTTCACTCTATGTATCCTGAATGTTCTATGTATTTCATATTTATTTCAAACTGATCTTGATTATATATAAAACAGAAGAAAGGTTTTATATATAATCAAGATCAGTTTGAAATAAATATAAAATACATAGAATGTTGCATAAAAATGGGATGCTATAAGTAGCATGATTTATTATTCTATTATTTTAGAGTAGCTTATGTATATTGAGGTGGTCTGTTACAAATATTTGTTATGGATATCAATGAAATAATATATTAGAGCAAATGTATGCAATGAGAAGGCTATAATGCAAGAAAAACACATGTGTAGAAAATAACGCACCAAAACCGCATGAAAAATGCAGGAATGAAGAAAATGTAGCTTTCAGCGCTAAGTTTAAAGGAGAAATATTATAAGGAAGAATAAATGATAAATAAAGTGAGGAATTATGGAAATACAGAAATAAAGTCCAAAAGAAGCCCTGATTAAGTAATCTATATCAAATCCAACACGGGTTTTTGTATGATGCCAGTCAAAGGAGGTATAAAAAGAGGTGGAGAGACGGCCAACAACATAGCCACTGAGGAAGAGACGGGACGTCTCGAAACGCGCCTGGCATAAGGGGGCATACATTGGCAAACTCTTCCACCGCAATTATCCATGTATCTATTTTCCAGTGAAAAGATTTGGTATCTACCACGATTCTCAGCGAAACACTGCCGGCAGGACCGCTGAAGGAACCCGGTCACGTGACTTGAATATCACGTGGGATGCCATAGACTGCATACTCTGAGGATACCGTGGTGCCGGCGCATATGGCCGGATGATCTACGTGAGCGGCGGGATACAGAGCAGCAGCGGATACTACCTCACAGTGCATGGCGACACTTCATACTGGAGGTTAACAGTGAGTACATCACGGATAAGACACTGTAGTGTGTATACATCACCGTGGGACGCCACGGTATACACTACCTCTTTTATAGCCTATATAAGGCCTATAGCCTTTATTTAATAATAAAGGATTTGAGCCTTTCAATATAAGGATCGTACTCCAAGTCCGGAGGTCCACGCTATAAAGGATACGTCACTGGATTTATGTTAAAGATTGTTTGATATTACCGCGTATTTTTAGGTTACTCATGAATTTTATGTTATTTATGAATATCAATTTTAAGCACCTATTTTATCCAGCAACACTAACCTTTAAGTACCAACTCTTTAGTACCTAGGATACTATTGTTCTATACTCTATATGATTCTTACCTATAGAGGGTATTACACAGATACACATTTTAGTGTTTGTATTTTAATATATTGTTGCAATAAACCTGTCTAATCCACCACTAGTTTTTTCAGATATTGAGTGCCTGATCCATTTTCTACCTTATTTACTTTGACTTTTTTGGACCTGGTAGGCCGGTCCTGGAACAGAGCACTCAAAGATAGAGTGAGCACCAAATAATATATATTACAGTTATTTTATTAGTCTCTGATTAAGGTAAATACAGTCCCTCCTCTATTGTTCTAACCTAGACGTGTAAATGTAAGGCTTTACTTCTTCTGAGACACAGGTCTTCATCCAAAATGCAAACTTCCTAAGTGCACAAAATCATATTATACCAGAATTGTAACTAATGAAATATTCACTGCAATGTTTTTGCTTCCCACAACTATCACCCCTATTTTCCTGCACTGCCTAAAACACCCTAAATCCCTGCACCCAGCAAGGAACTTCTAATCTCTCACACCATCTGACCTCCTGCTCAGATCTGTTCCGGAGATAGTGCGGGAGATTATGACAAAAGCAAGCAGAGTTAGTGCAGAGATGTTGGACCATGAAAATGGAGATAGTGCGGGAGATGATGACAAAAGCAAGCAGTGTTAGTGCAGAGATGTTGGACCATGAAAATGGAGATAGTGCAGGAGATGACGAGAAAAGCAGAGATGTTCTACCTGTTGAAGACAGAAGAAATGGCTGTTAGATTCATTCCATGTTTAACTGCTTGACACTTAGCTAGGAAGAGACTTTGTGTAGAAGACCAGTGCATGCACCCCGCACCAGTGCAACCCTCAAGTTGTGCCTACATTTATATACAACTCTTCAGGCAGTATCACACACAATAGGTTTAGATCTTCAATGCTGTAGATAGTATCACACATAATAGGATTAGATACACAACTCTTCAGACAGTATAACACACAATAGGCTTAGATACACAAAGCTGCAGACAGTATCACACATAATAGGGTTAGATACACTGCTGATCAGGAAGTATCACACATAATAGGGTTAGATATACTGCTGATCAGGCAGTATCACACATAATAGGATTAGATACACAGTTCAGCAGACAGTATCACATATGATAGGATAAGATACACAACTCCTCAGGCAGTATCACACACAATAGGCTTAGATGCTCAACGCTGTAGACAGTATCACATCTGATATGATTAGATACACTGCTGAGCAGAGAGTACCACACACAACAGGGTTAGATACATGACTGCTGACAGTAATACATATGATAGGATTAAATATACAGCCCAGCAGGCAGTATCACACATGATGGGATTAGATACATAACTCTTCAGGCAGTATCACACACAATAGGTTTAGATGCACAAGGCTGTAGACAGTATCACACATGATAGGATTAGATACACACCTTAGCAGACAGAATGACACACAATAGGCTTACATAAACGACTCTGAAGACAGTATCACACATGATAGGATTAGATACACTGCTGATCAGGCAGTATCACACGTAATTGGATTAGATACACAGTTCAGCAGACAGTATCACACATGATAGGATTAGATACACAGCGAAGCAGGCAGTATCACACATGATGTTTGGAATTTGGATTTAGTTTTACTTTATTTTCATGTGTTCGACTTTCACACACTTAATATTCTCAGTAGATCTCACCATATTTAGCTGGGTCTGCTGAAAGATTTCTCATATCTGAGGCCAGCAGCTGTAAACAAAAGAAAAAGCAATCAGCTAAATGTGGAGCACTCACCGCCCAGTGGTTGTGACGTGTATTGAAGTTTTTTAGAGTTTAGTTACAATCTCGCGATATCATGTTGTTTTGCTGTCAGGAGAAAACTGACACCACTCTGAGTTTGGAGATAAGTTAAGTGTGGACGCATCTGTACTTTCACACTAGTGTCCGGCAGGCTGTCCCGGCGGGTGAGCAGCCCGCCAGACCCATGCTGCTTGTAGTGCACGTGTGCAGCCGGAACTACGCTCCAGCCACATTTACTATAGTAACCAAATAAAGCACAATTTGTACTTTGAAACCCACTGTTTCCATGACAATCTGGCATTGCCAACCGCACTGCGAGTATAGATCCCTACAAACTTTATATTTTTTGAGAAGTATGATGATGTATCAGCAACTTTGATTTGAATACACTTCATAAGAGACAATAAAATATTTGTATTAAAAAAATGTAGTTTATTTTTGTGCCTGACAAACAACTTTGTTATGAGATTTGCAATTGTGGTTAACATATTTTGTAAATGCAACAATTACACCACATCTAACAGTTGTTTTGCTGATGGATATTTCTAAATATCTTACAATGTTGCCACATCTTGGTTCAATCAGTAGATGGGCCTAAGCGCCAGGCCCAGATGGCCAGAACTGAGAACACAGTCAAGCGGGGCTTTCTGATGTTTTAATAACTTCACTTACAGTGAATGGGAGTTATGAAACCAGTGTAGCAGAACAAGCTTAGTTACTTACCTAAGCCCAGCTGATGTGTACAGTACATAACAGTACTTAGTCCTATATCGCTGTGGAAGCAAGGTAATAAGGCCTATGTTTGGTTAAACATTAGTCAAACAGCTTTTATATGTGGCAATTACAGTAGTTAACAATACATTTCTGAACAACAGTTCAGGGAAGAATTAGAAGGACAAAACAATTACAGTCCATGAATCAAAAATGACAATTCAAATCAGCTTGAGACAGTGAGAGGCCCTGATAATATTGGAATCTGGTGTAGCACCCATTAGGAACTGGAAAGCTTTCTCTTGTTTTCAGGACAGCACAGGTTGGAATTAGTCTCCTGTTATGCTAACCAAGTGTGCCATGGACCCAGGATGTGAATGCTCGATAGGCGGCTAGATGAAGACATCTGTATGTCAATGTAAATAGTTGTCTCTCTCTTGGTGTCATATGCTAGGATGTGATAACAATGTCAGATAAGTGCGATATTGACTGCCTTCTATCGCTCATACAGGCGATATAACAAATGGAGAGTGGAGTTCCAACGGGTAGAAACGTTGCACATCCGGCAATGTTTAGGAAGGGCATTTTGCCTTTGCAGCTCAAGGAGGATATGTTTTGCATGATAAGAATAGCTGAAGTGCATGCACAGTTTCCTGGACAATTTTAACAGCTCTTGCAGTTCAGTGGAAGACTTGAGGACCGGTTTACAATGAGATTGAAGATGTGTGCCATGCAGGGTACATGGGTCAGCCCTCCGTTTCGCCGTGCAGACAAAATGTTCTTCCCGTTATCAGTAACCATAATTCCTATCTCCAGTTGACAAGGAGACTTCTAATGTTCGATTTCTTTATTGATGATGCAGAACAGTTTCTCCCCTGTTTGGCTTTGTTCATCAAGGCTGACCAGGTGTAGAACCACATGCCTAGCTTTTTATAGGTGATATGCTGGAGGATCACTGCAAACTTTGCCTAGAGGGGAGGGTGAGGGCAAGGTAGAGAATGATGAGGTAGAGGAGGACATTGGCACAGAAACCCCAGCATTATAACACATAGACGGCATTGCCAACAACTGTCCGAGTTGCTGGTGTGCCTGGTCTGGAACCAGATTTACCCAGTGGGCTGTGAATTACATATGTTGTCCTTGACCATAGTTACAACTCCATACATCAGAGCTGGCATGAACTCTACCAGACACCGAGAGGCCCAAGGTCTGGTCCACCTTCTGCTCAACGTAAGTGTGCAGGCTGATACAGCTTTTTTGGAAAAGTCCTTGACCTCTCACAACATGTGCTGCTACTCGTCATCATTGGTAGTTGCATGGCTAAAGGAGTCCGCATTGGACCTCTCCTCTTCATCCCCCACCCCTTCTTCTGCTGCTACTTCTGCCAGCTACAGCAACATTTTTGCCACTTCCTTTGGAGGATTAAGGACTGTCTGTTGTCCATAGTGCACAGTAACTGAATCAGTAATCTAACAGTTTAACTAAGAATGTGATAGCAGTTCAACAAGATGCATGCACCAATATATTAGACCGCTCTTTAATACTGAGGCATAGGAATTCTATATATAAACTAAGGAGGTCATTTATCAAACTGAAATACGCCTAAATTATGCGTATTTCAGTTGCAGATAGTGGGGCAACGGTTAGTTGCTCTGCAATCTGCGACTTCTCCCAGCTCACGCCAGGTCTAAAAATGTACATAGAAATATATCTAAATGTAAGAGAGCTCGGAAGATGTCTTACATTTAGAAGCGCCCAAGGATACGACGAAGTTATGAAAAGGTTGTGCCTCTTCATAAATTAGGAGATTCACCGCCAGCGATGGGGCTTTATTAAGACAATCTTCTAAAATGCCGGTCTTAATAAATATGCCCCTAAAAGATTAACAGGGATTGTGGTAGCAGTTGAACAAGATTAAGGTGGCAAAATATTAGACAGCCCTTTAATACTGAGTAACAGTAATTCTATATATAAATGTCACGCGAGGTCGGCGTCGCGCTCCCTCTGCACGACATCGCCGGACCTCTCCGCCCCCCTAGAGACGAGCAATAGGGAATTGAAGTGCTGGTCTTGTCAGCCAGCACTTCATGAGTTAATTCTCTGTTTGGGTTTAGCCATGTGGTGCTGATCACACCACATGGCTACTTTGCATATTGTTTGGACAGCTTGCTCCGCCTCAGGTCATGTGATGCTGGCCACATCACATGATCCTGGGTGGGCTATTTAAAGATGGCAACTGCCTCACTCAGATGCCTGTGATTAGTTTATACTTTTGATCAGTGCTTGTGCGACCTTGTGTTTTGGATTTGCTATTTGGACTCTGACTTTGGACTTGGACTTGGACCTCTCTTCTCTTGACCCCTGGTATTTACGCTATCTCCTGTGTTTGACCCGGCTTGCTGACTACTCTATCATTGTGTTTGTTCCGTCTGTGTTTTGTCTCTCCCTGTGTTCCCTTTCCCTCCCTCTGCACTTACCCAGTATAGGGAACGTCTTCGTGGTTGTCCGCGGCCGCCTAGGGCCGTTTGAGGCAAGTAGGTAGGGAAAGAAGGGGGGTTCAAGTACAGGGCACACCTTCCCTTGTCTCCCCCGTGACAGAATCACAGGCCGTATCATATGGAGCAATTGCGGGTGCTCACGGACCAGGTTCAGGGTATGGCGCAGATGATCCAGGACCTAGCCGAGAGGCTCCTACATCAGGAGCAGCTACAACCTGCACTAGTAGCGGCTCCCTCCACATCTAACCCCATTGTGGAACCTCATGTTAAATTGCCGGATCGGTTTTTGGGGGACCGGAAAACTTTCCGTTCCTTTAAGGAGAGCGTAAAATTGTATTTTCGCTTACGTCCTCACTCCTCGGGTGCCGAGCAGCAGCGGGTAGGAATAATTATTTCCTTGCTGCAAGGTGATCCGCAGGAATGGGCCTTTTCTTTACCGCCTGACTCCCCAAGCTTGCAGTCTGTGGAAGCATTTTTTCAGGCCTTAGGCCTATTATATGAGGAGCCTGACTTGACTTCTGTAGCTGAGACTCAGCTCAGAGACATTCGGCAGGGTAACCGTCCAGTAGAGGATTACTGTGCTGAGTTTAGAAAGTGGTGTGTTTCCTCTGGATGGAATGACCCTGCTTTGAGAAGCCAGTTTAGGGTGGGGCTGTCTGACCATCTTAAGGACTTACTTGTCAGTTACCCTACTCCTGACACTCTAGAGGCGGCCATGACACTAGCCATTAAACTGGATTTGAAGGGGGCATACAACCTAATCAGGATTCGTGAGGGGGACGAATGGAAAACTGCTTTTAATACCCCGGAAGGTCATTATGAGTACTTGGTAATGCCTTTTGGGTTAAGTAATGCTCCGGCAATTTTCCAAAACTTTGTCAATGACATTTTTAGACCATTTATTGGGAAATTTGTAATTGTCTATATTGATGACATCCTGATTTTTTCGGCAGACTGGGAAAGTCACGTATCTCACACCAGGCAAGTGCTGGAGGTGTTGCGTGAAAACAAGTTGTTCGTTAAAGGGGAAAAGTGTACCTTTGGTGTTCAGGAAGTGGCCTTTTTGGGATACATTCTCACCCCTTTTTCTTTCAAAATGGACCCAGTTAAAGTACAGGCCATTGTGGATTGGGTGCGACCTTCCTCTTTGAAGGCGCTCCAGCGATTTCTGGGGTTTGCTAATTTTTATCGTAAATTTGTCAAAAATTTTTCTGTGGTAGCCAAACCCATTACGGATTTGACTCGCAAGGGGGCTGATCTGGTCAATTGGCCCCCTGCAGCTATTGAGGCCTTTGAAAGGTTAAAGCAGTGTTTTATTAATGCTCCTGTGTTGGTCCAGCCTGATCAAAGTAAGCCTTTTGTAGTTGAGGTGGATGCGTCTGAGGATGGTGTGGGGGCTGTACTGTCCCAGGGGTCTTCCACCTTAACTAATCTTATGCCATGCGCCTTCTTCTCCCGCAAGTTCTCTCCTGCCGAGAGGAATTATGACATTGGTAATAGGGAGTTACTTGCAATCAAGTGGGCATTTGAGGAATGGCGTCATTTTTTAGAAGGGGCAGTTCACCGCATTACGGTCCTCACGGATCATAAGAATTTAATGTTTTTAGAATCGGCTAAGCGATTGAATCCTAGACAGGCGAGGTGGGCTTTATTCTTTACTCGTTTTGATTTTTGTGTTACCTTCAGACCCGGGAGCAAGAACGTTAAGGCCGATGCCTTATCCCGAAGTTTCAAGGCGTATCAGCCTCCTGACGTCCCTCCTGAGCCCATCCTGCCAGCTGATATCATCGTGGCCGCGACCTCATCTGACCTCGCTTCTGAAATCTCGGCAGGACAACATCTTGCTCCCATTGGTACCCCCAATGACAAATTGTTTGTGCCGGCTCATTTGCGATTGCAACTTCTGGGTGAGTGCCATAATTCTGTTTTGTGTGGACATCCTGGCATCAATGCCACCAAGGAGTTGGTCTCTAGGCAGTATTGGTGGCCGTCAATCTCCAGAGATGTTCAGGCTTTTGTAACTGCGTGTAACACTTGTGCCAGGTCCAAGAATACCAAGACACGACCTATGGGTGAGTTACATCCTTTACCCATACCTAGTAGACCTTGGTCACATCTGTCCATGGACTTTATCACAGACTTGCAGTGCTCTGAGGGTAAAACCGTGATATTTGTGGTGGTTGACAGATTCAGCAAAATGTGTCATTTTATTCCTTTGTGTAAATTACCCTCTGCAAAGGTCTTGGCATCCGTGTTCATGGATAATATTGTCAAACTGCATGGTGTTCCTGAGAATATCGTTTCTGATAGGGGAGTACAGTTTGTGTCTAGGTTCTGGAGGGCGTTCTGTAATAAGATTGGTATCTCTTTGTCCTTTTCATCAGCCTTTCATCCGGAGACCAACGGTCAGACTGAACGTCTTAACCAATCCGTTGAGCAATATCTCAGATGTTATGTTTCTGATAACCAACATGTGTGGGCCAGATTCCTGTCTCTGGCTGAATTTGCAATTAATAATCGTGTTAATTCATCCTCTGGGATGTCGCCGTTTTTCTGCAATATGGGTTTTCATCCACGCTTTGGCTCCTGTTCCCCATCTGCGTCGGTTGTCCCAGAGGTCAATGATTTTTCTCAAGAACTGTGCACAGTTTGGGCACAGGTTCAGTCGAACCTGGAAAAGGCCCAAGGAGTTCAAAAAGCTAAGGCTGATAGAAAACGTTCTAAGGGTGTGAATTTTAAGGTTGGGGATAAGGTATGGTTATCGACTAAAAATCTCAACATGAGGGTACCATCCTACAAGTTTGCACCTCGCTTCATTGGTTTCTTTTAGGTTATGTTTACCCGACTCCCTTCGTGTTCATAATGTTTTTCATGTGTCTTTGCTCAAACGTTATGTTGCTCCCGTTGGTCCTGAGGAACAGTCTCCTCCTCCGGTTGAGGTAGCAGGACAAATGGAGCATGAGATTGCCAGAATTGTGGATGTGAGAAGGGTCCGGAATTCCTTCCAGTACCTCGTACATTGGAAGGGGTTCGGTCCTGAGGACAGGTCTTGGGTACCGTTGACCAGGATGCATGCAGACTCGCTCATCCAAAAGTTCCATCTGCAGCATCCCGATAAGCCTGCTCCCGCTGGTAAGGGTCCGGTGGCCCCTCGTGAAGGGGGGGGTACTGTCACGCGAGGTCGGCGTCGCGCTCCCTCTGCACGACATCGCCGGACCTCTCCGCCCCCCTAGAGACGAGCAATAGGGAATTGAAGTGCTGGTCTTGTCAGCCAGCACTTCATGAGTTAATTCTCTGTTTGGGTTTAGCCATGTGGTGCTGATCACACCACATGGCTACTTTGCATATTGTTTGGACAGCTTGCTCCGCCTCAGGTCATGTGATGCTGGCCACATCACATGATCCTGGGTGGGCTATTTAAAGATGGCAACTGCCTCACTCAGATGCCTGTGATTAGTTTATACTTTTGATCAGTGCTTGTGCGACCTTGTGTTTTGGATTTGCTATTTGGACTCTGACTTTGGACTTGGACCTCTCTTCTCTTGACCCCTGGTATTTACGCTATCTCCTGTGTTTGACCCGGCTTGCTGACTACTCTATCATTGTGTTTGTTCCGTCTGTGTTTTGTCTCTCCCTGTGTTCCCTTTCCCTCCCTCTGCACTTACCCAGTATAGGGAACGTCTTCGTGGTTGTCCGCGGCCGCCTAGGGCCGTTTGAGGCAAGTAGGTAGGGAAAGAAGGGGGGTTCAAGTACAGGGCACACCTTCCCTTGTCTCCCCCGTGACAATAAACTAACAGATTAACAGGGATTGTGGCAGCAGTTCGACAAGATTCAGACAGCGATGAAATAGACTGCCTTTTAATACTAAAGCAGAGTAATTCTATGTATAAACTAAGAGATTAAAGGGGATGTCCTCAGGATAGATCATGAATATCAGATCAGCGGGGGTCCCACACCCGGCACCCCCTCCGATCAGCTGTTTGAAGAGGAGGTGCACATCGTACCAGCGCTGCCTCCTCTTCATTGTTTACACGCTAGCTGTAACATGGGTAGCGGTGAGTAGGTGTAATTACACCTAACCTCCCCATTCATTTCAATGGGAAGGATCGCTCTCATAGACTTGTATAGGAATGAGCTTTCCCATTGAAATGAGTGGAGCCATGCCATCAATGTAAGATGCAGGTCCCATGGCTCCTATCTTCCCTCTGTTAACTTCAAATAAGTCATCAATGTCGGAGAAGGGCCAGCCCTGTAAATAAATCAAAGGAGGCCCCACAAAATTTGCCTGTAGGAGGACCTGAAATGCACATCCTGCCTACTAAAAGCATACCTTTATTATGCAGATCTGTTGCATAGATGACAGGGCCAGACATCATCAGTATCCTCTGGCCTGGCTCTATACTCCCTTGCCTACAATGTACTTACACTACTGGTGCATGTGCAGTAGTCATCTGCTCTGCTGGGCAAACTAAAGCAAATGTGCTGTGCATGTGTCGATAGTGTAATGTATTGGTTGGCTTACTGTAGTTTGAGACAAAATTTTACCCCTGAATCGTGGTGCAATTGTGGAGCTAAATATTGCATATTAGGCTATCCCCCTTTCCTCTTAAGCCTCACCCTCTTGTTGGCCAGGGACTAGTAATTACTCCAAACTTAGATGTGCCCTATTGCATCACATTTTGATGTGATTTATGCCAGAATCTAGGTGCATTCACATTAGAAAATCTGTCATAAGCAAACATGCACAGATCGTCAGACTATCCAAATGGTTGGAAAACCAAAGGTTCCACCAATATTTGCCCAGTTTGTAATTTTTATAAATTTTTACAACATGTGACATTTTTTGATCATCATCGTGGCTAATAACAGAGGAAAGCAAGTAAAACTTTAATTAGCTTTCTTTTCGGTCAGCTAACTTTTGGCTGCAAGACATGACTTTCACAATCTAGACATGAACTGTAGTTGGCAAACCAATGAGCTGAATGCTGTAGTGTAAACCAGAAGATTCCTAATCAGAACAAGTTAATTAAAGATGATAATATCCAGTGAAACATAATAACTTGCCAATATTCAGTTCATTATTTTTCTGGGAATGTAGCTGCCGATTTGGAAATATGTTTTCAATGATAATCAGGATTAATATCTGCAGAGATATGTTGTATATTATATACAATACTATATACATATTATATATGTGAATACAGGGAATACTGTTAATATTGTGTGTTATTGTTAAACAAAATACATTTTAATACAGTTAAATAATATTCTTTTTTTCCCCACGAAAAGTGCCACTTTTGTCTACTTCAGTTCAGCTACTTTCACTCCCATGTACATCAAAGACTTAGTTCTAACTGAACTAAATGGAACTAAATGCACCAGAAAGCATTAGATTCTGTTTGATTGCGTTCTCCCACATGGTGAGCGCGGTGACGTCATTTCGCACATCGCAGGTCCTTTGGCAGGTCCTGCTGAATGAAGATAGAAGAGACTGCTACAGCGAGATCGAGTGGATGAGGTGAGTTTTTTTAACCCCTAAAATGGCCATTTTCATTTGCATTGTGTCTTAAGAATGCTATTATTTTCTGATATAACCATGTTATAACGGAAAATCATAAAATCCCCTGAACACCGACTTCAGTGAAAAGGTTCTTTGCAGTTCAGGTTCGCTCATCCCTACTGTTAAGAACATATTGCGAGCTGTAGTTTCACACTGTATGGTCATTGGTCCTGGTGCTGCATGTATGTAATGAGCTTGTTTCTGGAGCTGTGTTTATTTTCCATGCTTGGTTCTGGTGCTGTGCTTACAGTATGTAATGGTATTTATGCTTTTTTTTTATGCTGTGATGTATTTATGTAATTAGCTTGTGAAGCAAAACTGTTGCATTCTGAACTATCCTTTTCCATTCAAAATGCATTAGGACAAAACTGATCAGTTTATGAGAGCTTGTGACGGATCTCACAAACGGATCCTTACAACGCAAGTGTGAAAGGAGACTTACTAGTTTTCAATAAATTTGGTCTTAATTTTCAATATTTTCAAATTACAATAGCCATCCTTGAACTAATTAATATAGGGACCATTGTATAAGTATTATCTAGCACTCACATCTAAAGGAAACTTGTTTGTAATAAAATTGTATTACAGATTGTTTATAGTACAGGTTGCTATCCTTCTCTGTACTCTGTCCTTAGGTTTACAGATGGTTACTGTACATAACTAATGGAATTACAGGTACTGTATATATCTGATGAATATCCAGAGAAGCATCTGCTGCAAAGGAAACAATTATATCCTGACTGCCATTTAAAAATCCTTTGTACTGTATTTGTTCTCCAGATTGTGGAATTTTTCTCCAAAATAAGCCCAAGCACAATAAAATGCAGTCACTCTTTCTCTGGAAATGGTAATAGACCTCTTGAGAATGCTTCTGTGGTTATCATTATAATTTAGTCAGGATATTGTTCATAAACGCATCTTGGCTTCAAATGATTGGTGGCTTTGTCCCTACAAATCTTCCAAAAGTGACTTCACAGTTTTTGTGAAGTATGTGCAAACATATCATAAATCTACTGTTAAAACATTAGAGATTTGTGGAGACTTGTGTACAGGGCTGCATTATGGGTCGCTGCTGTGTGCATCTAGATTGCACCCCTAGATGTCTAGGGGATCATACTGTATTTCATGCACCTCCATTTTTGTACAAATTATTGCAGTGTCTGGTGCATTAGACTTATTCTTCAATACAACTATGAGACAATAGAGTGTCTCATAGTTGCACAATATGGTGGTACACAGAGGGCCTAGATTATGATATAGCTTCGGTAGTCTTCTGGCATAAAAATCTCAAACTGCTTGTTTGCACCTTTTTTAACGTTTGTGAAAAAAATTCTCCACCACCTTTACCACATTCCTGAAAAGGGGGCATGGTGAGGGTGGGAATGAGGCTGGACCATTGACCCCCACCATATTTATCTTCTTTTACGCCAGTTTTCTGGTGTAGATGAAGACTAAAAATCTATTCCAGTCAGGAGCTGGGGTAGATTTCAGTTTAGGTACACTGACTGCCGAAGGCTGTGCCTTATTTATAACAAGGTATGCCTCATCATAAATTGGGCACAGCCTCCAGTACCATGTGGGGTTATCATAGACTGACCTATGCCACTGGTCCGTGATCAATCGTTCTGTTTTATAGACCCATGTCTGAGGCTTGAGGCAGCTAATCTGCAATGGTGATAAGTTCCTATAATGTACTGTAGTTTCATGTGACCTAATGTTATACATTCTGATTAGAAAAGTGGTGGAAAACAACACTAGGTCTCACCAATACAATAAAGCAGTTGCAAACCTCACTACAACCTTATTATGTCCTCTTTGTACAGATGATGCAGATGGCATTTTCCCAGTTGTCATATGCTCTCTGTACCTTCAATGAGCCATCATTACGAGGCCACACTCTCCTTTTGTATGGGTACAGTGCCCTTGAGCAACTATAATTTTAGCTCATTCTAATGAGAGCATGCACAAAATAAAAGTCTGGCACCTTTTACATCCAAAGTTCTATTAATGAAAGCCTGGGTGGCGTTTAAGGTAAAGCATACTTTTTTGTGTGTTTTTTCATCTCCACTGTTTGCAAGCTATAACTTTTTGTTATCTATTTTTGTAGCTGTATGAAAATTTGCCTTTTGCATCTTTTTGGTGGGGATGGAAAAAAAACAGCAATTCTAATATGTTGTTAATCATTCTCGGTGATGAGTAAATGGCATGTTATTATCATTGTGTGGATCAGAGCGATTCCAAAGCTATATCATATTCTCACCACATCAGGGGAGCAGTAACTTTTTCATTTTTCAATTAGTTCTCAAAGCTGCATGGGGGCTTGTTTTTTTTAACTGGCACCAGGGTTGTAGTTTTCATTGGTACCATTTTGAGTTATATGACATTTTGATGACTTTTTATTCCATTTTTGAGAGGCAAAGTAAGTAAAAAAAACTGTAATTTTTTATGATACTTATACTGCAGTATAAATAACATGTTAAGCTTATTCACATTAACTTTATTATGCTTGTCATTATAATATTGGTGATACCAAATTCAGATCTTTTTTATGTTTGGCTATTATTTTTGGACCTTAAAAACACTTTAACAAAAAAGTTTGTGTTGCCACACTCAAAGTTCCATAATTTTTTTTTCTATTGATAGAGCTGTGTTCTTTTTGTGATATTTTGTGATATAAAAAACATTTTAGGCTATATACAACTTCTTGATCACTTTTATCTTTTTTAGGAAATGCAAAAATAGCAATTCTGGCACTCTTTTCTAGGGTAAATGGGGTAAATATCATGATAAGTTTATAGTTTAGATTATTACAAATTATTTCCATTTTTTACATAATAAAGTAGGAAAGAGTTTCCATCTTAATTTTTTATTTTTTTTTTCTTATTCCATCTTATTTTTTTCTTTTTACATTTATTTTTTTAGTTACACTAGGGCACATGAACATGCCATCACTTCTATAATACCTCTGCGTCTGGAGGAAAGAAGGTTTGTATACAAACACAGAAGAGGATTCTTTACGGTAAGATCAGTAAGACTATGGAATTCTCTGCCTGAGGAGGTGGTGATGGTAAGTTCACTAAAAGAGTTCAAGAGAGGCCTGGATGTATTTTTTGAGGGTAATAATATTACAGGTTATAGATACTAGAGATGAGTCGTTGATCCAGGGAGTTATTCTGATTGCCTGATTAGAGTCAGGAAGGAATTTTTTTCCCTAAAGTGGGGAAAATTGGCTTCTACCTCACTGGGGTTTTCTTGCCTTCCTCGGGATCAACTTGTAGCATAACAGGCCGAACTGGATGGACAGATGTCTTTTTTCAGCCATAAACTATGTTACTAAGTATTATTACTAGTGTTGAGCGAGCACCTCTGTGCTCGTATGCTCGGGTGCTCTAGGGGTGCTCTAGGGGCCGAGCACTAGGGGTTGCTCGAGTGCTCGGCCGAGCACCCGAGCATTATGTTAGTCAATGGGACTAAACCAGGCACCCCCCGCTCGGAAGAGGGGAGGGTGTCTGGTTAATAGAAAAAGGTCAGAATCGCGACTTCTCCTCCTTTACTCCTTTCACTCGTAAAAGTACGTAAAAGTAAATTAACTGAATTTGTACAAATTAGAGCACAATGCGTACGCATAGCATACAAATGCGTACGCATTAGTGTACAAATGCGAACGCATTAGTGTACAAATGCGTACGCGTTAGCGTACAAATTCGTATGCATTAGTGTGCAAATCAACATTACAGTGCAGGGAAGAGACTTGAGCATTGCGCTCAAGTACATTGCGCCGAACACCGAGCGGACCCAAGCGTAGGCATGCTCGACTGAACAGCGAGTTCGGCCGAGCATGCTCACTCAACACTAATTATTGCCTGTCAGCTTGCATCCTATTGAGCCTTGTCTCTACCATAGAAACCCATGGGCACACCATGATAACATAGCAATGGCAGTTGGTTAAAAGTAGGAAGCTTTATTCAATAGTGACTCCAGCATATAAAAAGACAGATGGCTGGAGTTAGGCCTCTTTCACACGAGTGTGACGGATTAGGTCTGGATGTGTTCAGGGTGCATTCGGGGAAACTCGAACCATTTTGCAAGCAAGTTCAGATAGTTTTGTCTGCGATTGTGTGCAGTTGTTTCATTTTTTTCTGCGCAGCTACAATGCATTTTGATGTGTTTTTTTACGCATGTGATAAAAAACTGAAGGTTTACAAACATCTGTTAGCAACCATCAGTGAAAAATGCACTGCTTCCGCACCTGCTTCAGGATGCAATGCATTTTCACTAAAGCCCCATTCACTTCTATGGGGCCAGGGCTGCGTGAAAAACGCAGAATATAGAAAATGCAGCAATTTTCACGCACCACAGAAGTGATGTGTGAAAAAAACGCTCAAGTACACAGACCCATTGAAATGAATGGGTCAGGATTCAGTGCGGGTACTATGCGTTCATGTCACGCATTAACATGACTCCCACTGCCTTTGGCCTGATTTATGATTCCCGGTATTGTATGTATGGTGGTTTAAGGCAAACTTTCCTGACAGCTTACAATTTTGACCCTTCTAACTTCACCTACAGAAGAAGTCTTCTCAGCAATACTTCTATGCTACTGCAAAGGCTCTGAATCTCCTTCCCTGACAAACAGAGCAGAAAGCTAATTCTATAGGATGCAGTGTACAGAGCATCACTTTGATTAGACCTGGCTGTGAGGAGTGCGACTGAGCATGCATGTCCAAAAGGGCTCAGCTCATTAGGTGGACATGCACATCACTATACACTCTGAATGCCAGGTAATGCCATTAATGTGGAAAAAATGCTTTATTTTTTATGATCTATAAAATGAATATGACATGCAATGGTGGGACAACCCCTTTCAAATACACTTAATGCCAATTATTGTTTATGACAATGTTGCTTAGCCAAAATTAACTTGAAAACAAATAAGCAAATAATGTTTTGGATATTGTCAGTTTGACGTAGTAGTACAGTATATGGTTAAACAACATACTGTACCTCAAAGGATTTAATCCTTTTACTGCCAGG
Source organism: Rhinella marina (assembly GCA_900303285.1). NCBI lineage: Eukaryota > Metazoa > Chordata > Amphibia > Anura > Bufonidae > Rhinella > Rhinella marina. Next base: position 21,416 of record ONZH01002589.1, read on the forward strand.
AATATTTGGATATTTTGCACCTCTGGTAGCCAAGACAATACTGTATTTGCAGCTTTGATATATACAAATAAACCCTAAATTACAAAATAATTAAAAAAAAAATCACACTAATCCCCCATACCTACCGTATTTTTCGCTTTATAAGACGCACCTGATGATAAGACGCACCTAGGTTTTTGTGAAGGAAATTAAGAAAATAAAATATTTTGAACCAAATGGTGTGCTTTTGGTGGGTTTGAACTAATGGGGGATCTGTGATGTCACTGTTATGGGGGATCTGTGGAGGACACTGTTATGGGGGATCTGTGGAGGACACTGTTATGGGGGATCTGTGGAGGACACACTGTTATGGGGGATCTGTGGAGGACACTGTTATGGGGATCTGTAGAGGACACTGTTATGGGGAGGATCTGTGGAGGACACTGTTATGGGGGATCTATGGAGGACACTGTTATGGGGGATCTGTGGAGGACACACTGTTATGGGGGATCTGTGGAGGACACTGTTATGGGGGATCTGTGGAGGACACACTGTTATGGGGGATCTGTGGAGGACACTGTTATGGGGGATCTGTGGAGGACACTGTTATGGGGGATCTGTGGAGGACACACTGTTATGGGGGATCTGTGGAGGACACTGTTATGGGGGATCTGTGGAGGACACACTGTTATGGGGGATCTGTGGAGGACACTGTTATGGGGGATCTGTGGAGGACACTGTTATGGGGGATCTGTAGAGGACACTGTTATGGGGGATCTGTAGAGGACGCTTATTGGGGATTTGTGGATGACTGTTATGGGGGGATCTGACCCCATTACATTGGGCCCCAGTTATTAGAGCCATTGCTTCTAAAGTGTATGAATCTCCCCTAACAGGGCTGCTTTGCTAAACTACCATAGCTTTAATCACTTTTCAGTACTCACTATGCATGCAGGCAGCAGGCAGGCCGGCAGCTCAGGTCCCTCACTCAGTAACGCTATGGCCGCTTCATTAATTCAGTGGGCGGGTCCAGAGCCGGAGTGTGACTGAGTGAGGGACCTGCGCTGCCGGCCTGCTTGCTGCCTGCATTCATTCATAGTGAGTACTGAAAAGTGATTAAATCTATTGTAGTTTAGCAAAGCAGCCCTGCTGGAGGAGATTCTTACACTTTAGAAGCGATGGCTGCTGTGAAGGGGGCCCGGCTTAATGAGCTTCAGTGACTGCGCTGGGCCCCACTTTACATCTGGCACATCGCAGGCAGCACAGTGCGGCCATGTAATACTGCTCTATTCCGTTTATAAGACGCACAGCCACTTTCCCCCGACTTTGGGAGGAAAAAATGTGCGTCTTATAAAGCGAAAAATACGGTATATATTTTCTAAAAGAGGATGTCTGCACATTGTCAAAATGCTTCTTATCGCTGTATGCACACAGATGTAATCTTGCAATTTTGCATCAAAGTGTAATTTTTGAAAAAAATTGCATAAAAGTTTTTATTAGTCGGTAACAACAAGCAAAAAGGGTATACAAACCACATCTCCTAAAATAAAAGATCAACATGTGCAGAGTTCATACATATCACTACATTTACATGCACATATCTTCATAAAATCTCCTGAACTACAAAGACTAAAGATTTATTTTTAACCCCTTAAGGATCCAACATTTTTCTGTTCATATAGTCGAGTTATGGATTATTTTTTGCGAGACAAGTTGTACTTTCTAATGGCACTAATTTAATTCCAAACAGGATATCATTGGAAAAACATTTACCAGTAATCATAAAACCACTGTTGCCATAATACCTTAGTACTATCCACGTGCCAATTTGTGTTTTGACACAATTTGCCATCCACAAAGAAAGAAGTTGCTAACTATTGACTAAAACAAGTTTAAAGTGTAACTGCCATTTCACTACCAAAAATGAAATTCCTAACATATGTGATGCTGAAGAAAAGATATTCATGAAGCTGTGTATTTCAGCTAATTTTACCTTTCTGATGTCTATATTCAGTCCTTAGCAACCCTATTTTTCTGTACCTTTATTTCAGCATCTTCCTGAAATGGCTTCTGCTGCTCTTCCTGTGGTGATATTTGCCCTGTCCTTGAGGCCATCCTGTATTTCCCACACTTCCTATAAGCCCTTGCTCTCCTTACATGAACTAGCAGGACCACTTAGAATGCACACAACCCAGTGTGTATCATCTCACATACAGCTAATTAGAGACAAGCCCTGCATTGCATGAAATCAGAAAGCATTTGTTTTAGCTTCTTAATGTCAAGGTTGGGGTATACAGAAAAGGGAGATGTGATCCCTGAGCTCACCCCAACCCCTGTCCCTGCCTAATTGCCTCCGTGTCCTAGGCGACACGGCGACAACCACGAGGACTGCAATTACTCTAAACTAAGGTGCAGGGAAAAGGGAAGACAAATAGAGACGAACAAAACACAGAAAAATTGTCAGCTAGCCGTGTCAGAAACCAGAGACAACGTCAGTACAAAATCAGAAGACGGTAGAGTAGTCAGGTACGAGCCAAGGGTCAAATAAGCAGTAGAATACACATGATAACAACGCACAAGCAGGAATAGCAAGGATTTGCAAAAACCAGCAAGGAGCAGAGAGGAAGGTAGGTATTTATGCAGGAAGATATCCCACCCCCAGGTACTGAATGGACCAGATTCAGAGAAGCCACTCAGCCCAGCACCTGAGTATTAACCCTGAGTAGACAAACCAAACATGAAGCTGGGCGTTGGCTCCAAAACAACCCACAGTGTGAACATGGTTAAAGGCAAGGCGTAGGCACTAAACAGAAACACACAAAAACTCAGAATACCAAGCAAGACATTGAACACTGATGTTCTCCGGTGACCAGACCTGACAGTACCCCCCCTCCACGAGGGGCCTCCGGACCCTTAGACCCTAAGGATGGTTTAGACGGATAGTCCCGATGAAAAGATTTAACCATTCATGGAGCATGAACATCCCTAGCAGGGACCCAGGATCTATCCTCAGGACCAAAACCCTTCCAATGAATGAGGTATTGAAGAGAGTTCCTGACCAGTCTGGAATCGACAATCCTCTCTACCTCATACTCGAAATCACCCTCTACCACAGATGGCGAGGGAGGGTCAGGGAGGGGTACCACAGGATCCACATAGCGTTTCAACAGACTCTTGTGAAACGAATTGTGAACCCGCCAATCAGAGGGCAACGCCACCTTGAACGATACAGGATTAATAACATGAGTTACGGCAAACGGACCAATGAACCTAGGAGAAAATTTCATAGACGGAACTTTCAACTTAAGGTTCTTAGTAGACAATAGGACCTTGTCACCCACAACAAAAGTTTCTGAGACAATACGCCTACTTCTGGATGAATGGACCATTAAACTTTGTGCTCTTTTCAAGTTCTGCTGAACTTGCCACCACACTGTGCACAGTTGGTTAGTTATGGACTCAGCACGAGGGGTATCCGAAACTGACGATGACGAGAAGGAAAACCTGGGATGGAATCCATAATTACAGAAGAAAGGAGATGTGAGTGTGGATGAACTAGTGTGATTGTTGATGGCAAACTCTGCTAACGGAAGATACGAGACCCACAGATGTTGACAGTCAGAAACAAAAAGACGAAGGTACTGTATGAGCTCTTGATTCATCCTCTTCGTCTGCCCGTTAGTTTCGGGATGGAAGGCAGAGGAAAAGGACAATTTTACCTCAAGCTTAGAACAGAAAGCTCGCCAAAACTTAGCCACAAATTGTACCCCCCTGTCAGACACAACCTCATCAGGAATACCGTGGAGACGCACAATATGTTGAATAAATAGATCCGCCAACTCCTCTGCTGATGGCAGTTTTTTTAGCGGAACAAAATGGCCCATCTTAGAGAAACGATCCACCACCACCCATATAACAGAGAACCCTTGAGAAAGTGGCAGATCGGTAACAAAATCCATAGACACGTTAGACCAAGGCCTGTCTGGCACTGGGAGCGGGAGAAGAGGTCCCTCAGGACGTCTCCTGGGGACCTTTCCTCGCGCACAGACCTGACAAGCTAGAACAAATGCATGAACGTCAGTATTCATATGTGGCCACCAGTAGTTTCTTTTCAATAGATCTAGTGTTCCCCGAACACCTGGATGACCGGCTAGTACGGAACAGTGTGTCTCCTCTAACACTCTCAATTGAAGGGACAAGGGAACAAACATTTTGCCTTCCGGAAGGTCTCTTGGGGCAGAATTTTGTTTGGAGCGAATTTGATCTGAGAGGTGAGAGGAGATGGCTGCCAAAACAATACCAGCCGGTAAGATGTTACCAGGTTCCGACTCAGGACCCTCAGGGATACCAAAACTCCTAGACAAAGCATCAGCCTTGACATTCTTGGTACCAGGTCGGAAAGTGACCACAAAATTAAAACAAGAGAAAAACAACGCCCATCTAGCCTGATGGGCATTGAGACGTTTTGCATTATCCAAGTACACAAGATTTTTGTGATCAGTGATCACTGTCACTGGGTGAAGAGCTCCTTCCAGGAAATGGCGCCACACTTCGAACGCCCATTTGATGGCAAAGAGCTCGCGATTCCCAATATCATAATTCCTTTCACAAGACGAGAATTTCTTGGAAAAGAATGCACATGGTCTGAGGTTAGTGAGAGCAGCTGACCCTTGAGATAAAACTGCCCCTACACCAACCTCGGAAGCATCTACCTCAACAATAAATGGCTGAGAGAGATCAGGTTGAATTAATACAGGCGCAGAGGAGAACGCTTTCTTGAGTTCCTCAAACGCTGAGTACGCAGCAGGAGGCCAGTTACTGGCCAGTTACACGGATCTTACCACTTGCGGGTAAGATCCGTGAGTGGCTTGGCAATTACGGAATAGTGCTTGATAAAATTCCTGTAACAATTGGCAAAACCAAGAAAACGTTGAAGGGATTTTAAATCCGTGGGCCGAACCCAATCCGCGATTGCCTGAACATTACACGGATCCATCTGAACCTCGGAAGGAGTGACCACATAATCCAAGAATGAAACTTTTTGTACACAAAAAATGCATTTTTCTAGTTTAGCAAACAGAGAATGATTACGCAGACGGGACAACACCAGACGAAGATGTTTACGGTGTGAATCAAGATCAGAAGAAAATATCAGGATATCATCCAGATAAACCACCATAAAAACCCCAATACAGTCATGAAAGATATGATTCATAAAACCTTGGAATACAGCTGGGGCATTGCTTAAACCAAAAGGCATAACCAGATACTCGAAATGTCCCAGAGGCGTATTAAAAGCTGTCTTCCACTCATCCCCTTCCCGGATCCGAATCAGGTTATAAGCTCCCCGTAGATCTAACTTGGAGAACCAGTTGGCCCCCGGAACCTTATTCAGGAGGTCAGGGATGAGGGGAAGCGGTCCAGAGTTTTTAACAGTGATTTTATTAAGTTCACGGTAGTCAATACATGGTCTCAAACCCCCATCTTTTTTCTCAACAAAAAAGAAACCAGCCCCCGTAGGAGATTCGGAAGGCCGAATGTGTCCTATAGCCAAACTCTCATCGATGTATTGTTTTAGAGACTCTTTTCTGGCACAGACAGATTATAAATCCGACCCTTAGGTAACTTGGCATCAGGTAATAGATCAATCTTACAATTAAAGTCTCTGTGTGGAGGCAAGACTTGAGACAGAGGTTTCGAAAAAAACGTCTGCAAAATCTGAAATAAACTCCGGGATCTCAGAATCACATACATTGGTAGAACAAAGGGAAACTTGAGACATATGGGCCTTACACTGAGGGCCCCAGTGAACTAATTCCTGACTCACCCAATCAATAACCGGATTGTGCAGCTGAAGCCAAGGAAGACCCAGAATAATGTCCACAGACAAATTTTTCAATACAAGGAAAGAACAATACTCACTATTTAGTGCACCAACCACCAATCTTATTTCAGGAGTACGGAATTTGACCAACCCGGCATGCAGAGGGGTCATATCAACACTAGACACCTGGATAGGAGGGGACAAGGGAATCAAAGAAGGCACAATTTGGGAAACAAATTCAAAATCAATAAAGTTGGCGGCTGCACCAGAATCCAAAAAAAGCCTGTCCAACACGTGAGGCTGACTGGAAAGAGACGGTGCAGGGCAAAAATACTTTAGAATCATAAGGGAGTACCTGAGCTCCTAGACAGTCCTCCCGATAACTGTCTAGGAGCGGAAGTTTTCCTGCTGAGGTTTTCTTCGGACAGGTATTCAGCAGATGATCCGGACTCCCGCAGTAGAAGCACAAATGATTCCTCGTACGATGTTCCCTTCTCTGCTTAGGCGTAATACTGCCGAGTTCCATCGGTTCTGGTCCGGATTGGCTGGAGACCGGATTGAGGATCGGCTGAGGAGCAGGAGACACCCGAGGAGGTCGCCTGGCTCCTAGACGTCTATCTGCCCGGACGGCCAGGGTCATAGCTTTGTCAAGTGTTTTAGGTTCAGCATGGGCTAACAACAAATCCTTCACACGGTCAGACAGTCCAGTCATGAAAAGGTCTTTCAAAGCCCTCTCATTCCACCCGGAATTGGTCACATATTGTCTAAAACTAGCACAGTAATCTTCTGCCATCTGTCCCCCCTGACGTAGAGACAATAACTGGGATACAGCTAACGCTGGGCGATCTGGCTCATCATATATCTGACCCAGCGCAACAAAAAACTCGTCAAGGGATGAGCGCAAAGGAGAGGAAGTGGGTAAAGAAAAGGCCCAGGTTTGGGGGTCTCCGCGCAGGAGAGACATAACCAAACCCAACTTTTGCGCTTCAGTTACAAACGACCGAGGTCGTAAAGAAAAATACAAAATACATCCTTCCCGAAACAGAAAAAATTTCTTACGGTCACCGTAAAAAAAATCAGGAAGGGGGACCTTAGGTTCAGGCGCAGGTGTGGAAACCTGGGGTGCAGACACAGGAGCCGAGGCCTGCAGGTTTTCCTGAACCTGAAGGCGTATAGCAAGATCCTGAATCAAATTGGTCAAGGCCTGGACCTGAGATACCACCACTGACATTTGCTCCATAGGTGGAATAAACGTAGCTGGCCGTATACAGGTTGCAGGTTATTTTCTGGCTGGTTTTTCTGTCAAGGTTGGGGTACACAGAAAAGGGAGATGTGATCCCTGAGCTCACCCCAACCCCTGTCCCTGCCTAATTGCTTCCGTGTCCTAGGCGACACGGCGACAACCACGAGGACTGCAATTACTCTAAACTAAGGTGCAGGGAAAAGGGAAGACAAACAGAGACGAACAAAACACAGAAGAATCGTCAGCTAGCCGTGTCAGAAACCAGAGATAACGTCAGTACAAAATCAGAAGACGGTAGAGGAGTCAGGTACGAGCCAAGGGTCAAATAAGCAGTAGAATACACACGATAACAACGCACAAGCAGGAATAGCAAGGATTTGCAAAAACCAGCAAGGAGCAGAGAGGAAGGTAGGTATTTATGCAGGAAGATATCCCACCCCCAGGTACTGAATGGACCAGATTCAGAGAAGCCACTCAGCCCAGCACCTGAGTATTAACCCTGAGTAGACAAACCAAACATGAAGCTGGGCGTTGGCTCCAAAACAACCCACAGTGTGAACATGGTTAAAGGCAAGGCGTAGGCACTAAACAGAAACACACAAAAACTCAGAATACCAAGCAAAACATAGAACACCTATGTTCTCCGGTGACCAGACCTGACATTTAATAGTCACCTGTCAGCAGCTGCTTGCTCATTCTCTTCAATACTGACAGGGGGGGGAGTCTGCTTTAGCTTCTTTGTATTGGCTGAAAACTGATGTTCCAAGCTTTCAGACAATACCAGAATGACATAAATTTGTTCAGTACAGGGGAAGATATCAAGATATCACTGATAGAAATTGGGATGCTGTGAATGAAGCTGAAAGTGAAAATAAAAGCAGATTTTACCCGCGATTATTCCCGACTCGATTTCTAACAGTGATTTCTCCGCTTTTGCTGTCATTCTGGTCTTGTATGAAAGCCTGGAATGTCAGGCTTCTAGCTGCTACCATTGAGGTAATATCACCATCTACAGCAGCCCTCCCCCCTACACTTTTTGCAGCCCAGGCACTCAGGGCTATGGTCCTCTTCCCAGTGCTCTCCCCATCTCTTGTTTATAATACAGAGGAGACAGCCTGCACATGACAACGCTGTGAGAAGAGGCTGCTGAATAGGAAAGTAGCATGCATTTGTGGCAGTTATTATCAGGTAAAAGTTAAAATGAACAAATTTTAAAGCACAAAAGCACTTATACAGCAGGGTGTACTATACCATTAGGGGATAAAAAATTAAACGGCAGTTACACTTTAAGAAAAAAAAACTTGTGTTTTCATCTTTTTACAAAATTAATCTACTACTTACTTGATTACACATTTACTGAGTGCCTAGGAGATCTAGTAGATCTGTAGAGCTGAAAAGGATGGACTGCCAGGTGCAAACAAACCAGGAACAACTTGTTTGGCGATCAAAAATTCTCTTGTTAGCATACTATCCTTATTTCTGAACTCCAGAAACTCAGCTGGGGTTTAGAAATAAGGATAATGTGCTAAGAAAAGAATATCCTGATCGCCAAACAAGTTGCTCCTGGTTAGTTTGCACCTAGCAGTTCATCCTTTTCAGCTCTACAATTCTCCAATTAGTGTGCCATTTTTGTGTCTGTTTAAATCCTAACAGCTACCTTCTGCCCCTATCCTCGGACAATATGACTGACTTAAGGGTGTATTAGACAACTCAATCACACAGACCATTGTCTGGAGGGACACGGCAAATCGTAATTAGCATGATCTGCTGCTGGTAAACCCTGATCTGTCAACATGCTGACAGATCTGGATTGCCCGATGAGCGAGCGTTTACTCGTTCATCGTGCAAAAGGCTGCAGTATTACAGTGCCAAATGATCACTAACGAGCATTAATATGAACGCTTATTAGCGATCATCGGAGCAGAAAAACTGCTTGTCTAATATAACCTTAACCCTTTCACTCCCGGAGGTTTTTTCGGTTATGCATTTTCGTTTTGCGCTCCCTGCCTTCAAACAGCCATAACGCTTTTATTTTTCTGTTCACATAGCTGTATGAGGGCTTGTTTTTTGTGGGACAAGTTGTACTTTCCAACGCCACCATTTAATATTGTATATGGTGTAGTGGAAAGCGGGAAAAAAATTCCAAATCAGGTGAAATTGCAAAAAAACGCTATTCCGCTACAGGTCTACGGGTTTCTTATTTACAGCATTCGATGTGCATTAAAACTGACCCGTTACTTTCATTCTACTGGTCAGTACGAATCCGGCAATACCTAATATGTATAGTTTTTCCTGCGTTTTGATATAAACTATAATATATATATAACTTTTAGGTATTTATGTGTACAAAGCTGTATGGGGGCTCATTTTTTGCGGGGTGATCTGAAGTTTTTATTGATACCATTCTGGGGTGTGTATGACTTTTTGATCACTTTTTATTTAATTTTTTTTTTTTTAAAGCGACAAAAAACGGCAAATCGCTTTGTGTGGACGCTTTTTTTCCGCCACACAATTTGCCGTATTGGAATTTTTTTTATATATTTTAAAAGTACGAGCGTTTTTGGTCATGGTGATACCCATGATGTCTATATTTATTGTTATTTAGGTATTTATTTTTTAATTATACGGAAAGGTGGGTGATTTGAACTTTTATATCTTTTTTATTTTTTTATATATTTTTTAAAATTTTTTTTAATTTTTTTTGACAATTTGAAAGGTCAAATATGAGCTAATACATTGTGGCTTTTTTTTTTATGAGCAATCAGGGATTTTCTAGACTCAGATAAATGCAAGAATTGCTTATCCTGGCCTGCCATCTAGTGGCCAGAATAAGAATTGCACTTTGAAAACTGTACTCCTCACCAGCGAGGATTACAGTTTTCATATGGTGTACAGACACCCCGATTGGCCACACGGGGTGTCTGTACACCACCTGGAAGCGAACGCTTCCGGGTTTAGAGGCAACTAGATGCCGTGATCACGTGTGATCACGGCATCTAAACGCCCAGCAAGACGCCGCCGATCAAGTAAGTAGCGGCAAGTCTCTGCTGTTAGAAACAGCAGAGACTTGCCGGCCATGACGCCCGCCGCACTTGCGAGCGGGCGTCATGTGCCCGCATCGCCCAAGCGCCGTACATGTACGGCGCTGGGAGTGTAAGGGTTAAAAGAGTTGGCCACCTTCTGGTTATTGTTTACCAATGTGTATGTAACATGATTATATGACACTTACTCATATAGCCATTGTTGAAATTCTGCACCATATGCAGAATTATTTAAGGTATGCCCCCTTTTGTGCTGTCCACTGGGAGGTCCTGTCCATAAAATGGCTGCTGTTGGAGAGTCATCTGACCAAGCAAGTCAGTAATCTCTATTTGAACACACTGCACCTGCACTAAAATCCCAACAAGTAAAACAAGTACAGATGGCAGGTACAGTGTATTTAAATGGAGGAGACAGCACATGGAGGTGATTTGCCTGTTCACATCAGTAGCCATTTTATGGACAGGACCTCCCTGTGGACAGTACAAAAGACTTTGCAAACAAGGGATACCTTATAAAATATAGAAAATGGAGCATAATTTCAGTATTATTAGTAAGTGTCATATAATCATCTCACAGACACATTGATCAACAGTAACCAGAAGGTGGTCAACCTCTTTAACTGTAAATGTATTACTGACAGACTCTCCATTCTCCATAGGTCTTATGCTTTTCATCATAAATCATTGTTGTGACTCATCAAGAGCTAGTCATATTCATAAGGTAGAGGTAACTGATAAGAGTGTTACCAAATGTGAGCAGATTCCAGCTGTCATAAATGTTGGAATGAATCACAACAATAAGATAAGATAGCTTTTACAGTTCTACATTATCTATAATTTGGAATTTCTCATGGTCATTATTATTTCAGTATCTTTGTATAAGTATTTGAAAGGCAAAAGCTGGAATAGAGCTTACAGTGAGTAAGTAGAAAGATCTGTGCTTTTGGCTTACATGACCATATACTGACTGTACGGAAGTAGACTTGACTTTGTATGTAACTATAGTTGATAAAGAGACCAATTTTTTCAACATCTTTTCAGTTACACATGACAAGGTATTTCCTACCAAAGAAAGCTTTTATCTCTCATATCTACTGGCTAACACAGTACAATTATAGATGCCTTTAAAGGCTTTTAGCCATCTCAACATTTGTGGCTTATAGCTAGGCTATGCCACAAATGTTAAATAAGTGTGGGTCAAACTTTTAGATTGTTAATATGACTGGACATACCTTTAGTTTCTGTTCCTCTTTGCCGGGTATAACAATAACTCTGTGTATTTTGTTGCCTTAATTTTTAATAGTAGTCCATTGGCTTTGTTTGAGCATATCCTTGGATTTGTTGTTTCGTGGTCTTGATTGCTTGTTGCTTGTCTACATTGTAGTTGTGTTTGCTGTGGGATCAGCATTCTGTTTGCTATTTGAGGTTTGACTTACTGCTGTCTAGTTGGACTATCTGTTTGAGGTCAATTTTTGCTAGGTTTTATTCCTTTTGTCTGCATTAATCACTGCTCCACCTGTATGCCATTGCCAGACTCCATCTCCCTCATCCATTGCCATCCTCATCCAGTTTTCTGTCATCTATTGTTGAGCTTATTATTCTGTATTTGTTGTCTATGTTCTTCTTTCCTTGCGACTATCTGATCATTACGTAATTCAGATCTACTCAAGTGTTGGGGGAATCTGAGTACCAATTTCTGCAGTCTTGCATAAAACTGGCTTCATTACAGATGATTATTCTCATTTAATCGGTATCCAAAGAACAAGCCTGGGAAATTGCTATTCAGTGTCCCTGTGTCACATTCCAGCCACTAGATAACCATATCTGCTATGAACAAGCCAATGCAGCCCCCAGCCCTTCAATGCTCCCACAAAAAATAAGCTCACGCTAGCCTCTAGCTCAGTGATCCACTTCCAATGGACAGGTCACATGCCTTAGATTTTACGCAGGCCACAAGTCTGCTTGCTATCTCACAAGGTGGATTTTCTCTCAGCCCCTTGGAACCAAAACATACCTTGTTATCTGCTCCTCCCTGTCCCTCCTATCAGCTATCCAGCATCATAATACATCAACTTAGACATTACCTGTGCCTACACTGATGCTGAAACCTATTCCTGTTAGCTGACAAGAAACAAATTAATCTCACTGGCTTCTACAAAAATCTGATATGGCATGGCTGTGCCACCAAGTATCATGGCTCATCCATTCCTCCAATCCAGGTGTATAGTCAGCACATGACAGTGCATCACATGCACCTACGGTAGTACAGCATACATGTACAATGCATTCGGAAAGTCTTTAGACCCTTTCACTTTTTTCACATTTTGTGAAGTTTCCCTCATCAAACAACACTCAATACCCCATAATGAGAAAGTGAAAACTGTCTATTTTATTTAAACAGAAGACATCTAATTTTACATAGACATAAGTTTTAGAAAATTTGCTTTGGACGCTTCACGGAATTTTTAAAAAAATTTGCCTCAATCCGAATTAATTTGTCACAAAGCGCATTTAATCAGGTCTATCCTGGCCTACAGTTAAACTTTAGGGAGAATGTATCCTAGTGTATATCACTATGTAGTGCAGCAACATGCATAGCTAGTCCTTTTTGGTAGCAGTTACTGTGTGTCTGAATGACAGGCAGGTCACATATATGGATGCGCGCATCATTGTGCAGGCCACCAACATTCCTAGCTAACCCCCAGCTAAACCATAAAAAAAAGTATAAATTTTGCACGAACGAGTGCATAAAAGTCGTAAAAGCCCTATTTTGCGACTTTTTGACACCAAAATTCTGGCGTGAAGGTATGATAAATCAGGGACATAGAGTTCTCTTTGGGCCTTCGCCTCGGTAAACACCTGTTCTGATGCCACTGTACTTGCGGCCACAATTCAAGTTTGGCTGCCCAGTAGTCCAGGGGATCTTGAATGTGGGGTGATAGGTTGCAGTTCAAGTATGCCACCACCTGCTGGTTCAAGCTTTGCTCCATGTTCTGCTGCTCCTGATCTCTTACTGCTTCCACCCTGCTTGCTCATCGACACGCTGCCACCCTGCTGCTGTCGCATGGGCCTGCTGCCACCATCACAACCTCATGATGTCCCCTCTTCACTCAGTTCCCACATACCATCAGCTACATCAGCGTCCACTAATGTCTGTTCGTTACTTATGTCACCCTCACCAGTATCATGACCACGTCCCTGACTGCTCACAACACATGCTCCCAACTGTCATCATAAGGGATGACACAGTGGACCATCTTCTTCAAGTTTGTGCTGGCCTATAGCTGCTGACTTTCCTCACTAAGCTCATCCTCACTGAAAAGCAGATAAGAGCAGGCAGCATGCATTACTTTTCAAGCAGAAGGAGCAGCAAAATAAAGAGGCAGTTGCAGGACAGGTGAGGGCACAGAGGTTGTTCCTGGGACATGCCAACTAAGTGTGGTGTCAGGGAAATTTGCCAATTACTCACTGTGTGTATCTGTTGTCATCTGAGATGATGCTGAAGAGTGAGTCAACCATTCCAGTACAGCTGGATTGTTGGTAAAAACAAGTCTGCTTTAGTTGTCAGTGGCAGCACTGTCCTGTTGCTGTGGCTGCTGCTACAACCACCCCTTCTTCTGCTGATAATTCTTTCAGCTACAGCAACATTTTTGCCACTGCCCATTTCTTGTGAGGGCCCAGGAAACTGTCTGTTGGCCATAGTGTACAGTAACTCAATCAGTAATGTAATGGATGAAGTATGAATGGCATAGCAGATAGACTAGAAAAATGCACCTATATATTACAGCGCCTGTTGACAATGAGTCTGATGTACAGTACATCTATGTATAACTGACCAGATTAATTATTAATGGTGCAGCAGATTAACTAGGTACATGTGCCTATATAGTAGACCGACTGTTGAGACTAAGTCTGATGCACAGTCAGTCTAAGTATAACAGAACAGATAAAGTATAAATGGTGCAGCAAATGAACTATATAAACGTGCCTATATATATATTATACTGCTTGCTGACAATAGGGCTTATGCACAGTCATTCTAAGGATAACAGAACTGATTAAGAATGAATGGCACAGCAGTGGAACAAAATTCACAGGGTGATTACACAGAGCCTTTATTGTCCCTGCACTGTCCCTGCAGTTTCCCTATGCTCTCCCTACAGTGTCTGAAAACTCTCCCTACAAGATTCAACTTTTTGGCCTCCATTTCTAAGAGTCATGTTTGGAGGAAACCAGGCACTGCTCATCATATACCCAATACCATCCCTACAGTGAAGCATGGTGATGGCAGCATCATGCTGTGAGAGCAACTGGTCAGGGTTGAGGGAAAACTGAGTGGAGCAGTGTACAGAGATATTCTTAATGAATATCGCTTAGAGACAACTCTGTCAATATCATTGAATGGTCCAAGAACCCTAACTTGAATCCAATCAAACATTTCTGCAGAGACCTGAAAATAGCTGTCTACCAACGGTCCCCATCCAACTCGACAAGGCTTAAGAGGATCTGTGGAGAGGAATGGCAAAAACCCTAAAATTCAAGTATGCAAAGTTTGTGTCATCATACGCAAGAAGCCTGGAGGGTGTAATCGCTGCCAAAGGTGCTTCAACTAAGTACTGAGTAAAGGGTCTGAAATTGAATATTATGTCAATACAGTGTTTTAGTTCTTCCATTATAATAAATTAGCAAAAATTTCAGACATTCTGTTTTTCATTTTTTTCCTCATGGGGTACTGAGTGCACAATGATAGGGAAAAACTTGATTAACAATTAAGCAGTTCTTTTCAAACAACTGAGCAGTCTCAGACAATCAGTCTTCTTACTTGAAGGGGTGATAATTGACTTAAAAGCTAAAAAACCCACTAAATATATTGTTTGTGCATTGCTTTAGTGCATTACTAATTCTATAAATATATCCAAATATCAGTGTGGAAATGCTAATATGAATGATTTGTAAAAGCATGATATGTGATAACATCACAGCAGCAAAAAGCAACAACTAATGTAAATTTTATAAAATACTTTATTTAGTTGAAAAAGATGCAAAAAAAATTGTACATGTTCTTTGTACAACAAATATTATTCTTCAGCACCACTCCTACATCATTGAACAACATATTTCGAAAAGTGAAAAGTTCATTTGGTCTCTCCACAAATATAAAATACAATAAAACTACAGTTTTCCTCATACTTGTGTCAGGTTCTGTTGGTTTTCCATAACTTTGTGACAAAATAATGTAACATTCTACATTGTTCCACTCAGCAAAAAACAGAAAGCTTGACAACCCTATAACAAATCAAGGTGTATGGTAAATTCTAACTTAAAGGGGTTCTCTGGGAATTAAGAAAATGAAAATACTGAAATATTACTTTATTATAAATATATTCTCAAATATCTTTCATTAGATATAATGGCTTGTTCTGTCTAGGGAGCAATCATTAGGAGAAACAAAATGGCCGCCGTCCCATTAGTTCAAACAAAACCTGTCCTAATCACACAGGAGGGCAAGTTACTTCACAGCACTGAGGTAAAGAGCTGCCTCATCCTCCTCTCTGCTCTGCTTGTCAGGGGTTATGATCCTGAATACAGCGGATAAGAACTTTAGCCAAATCACTGGGGAATTTAGTACAGAGATGATGGACAGGACAGACTGTCGTTGTGTTAACAGAGACTACATACAAGAGCTGCTGCTCATTAGCCACACCCCACATTCCCCTCATGTCTCCTCATCCTCTCCATTCCCTCAGAGATTGACCTGTATTAAGGATCATAACCCCTGACAAGCAGAGCAGAGAGGAGGATGAGGCAGCTCTTTACCTCAGTGTTGTGAAGTAACTTGTCCTCCTGTGTGATTAGGACAGGTTTTGTGTGTACTATCAGAATGGCGGCCATTTTGTTTCTCCTGATTATTGCTCCCAAGACCAAATGAGCCATTATAACTAATGAAAGGTATTTGTGAATATATTTATAATAAAATAATAATTAAGTATTTACATTTTCCTAATTCCCGAAGAACCCCTTTAAGACTTATGTGAATTGTAACATAGGGACAACTCTAAATTGGTTTATTTGGAACCCTTGCATTAAGACATTCAGGCAAACCATCTAGTTCAATAATTATTAATTACTAAATGCATTATGTGTTGTGCTCCCCATAGTGGCAGCTATAGGCAGCCAGAATTTTATCATTTATCTCAATGGAGGTGTGAAGAACCTCTGTATTGGAAACCCAAATTTCTGACACTTGTAAAGAATTTTGGACCTATTTAGATTACATAGATCCTTATTGTAGCTCCACCTTACACATTTGCTTGGAATATTTGGTGTTAAGTCCTAAGCCACTGTAGATCAATAGTTTAAAAAAGTATGCAAGTGTATTAAGGGCAAGCCCCAACCCCCCCACATTTGAATGACAGGGCTGGTGTCCAGGTGAAAAAGGGAATGTCCATGGAAGCACAATGGAAAAACTAAGGTGCACCAAGTGTCTAGGGTCCTGCCCTCTGTGTACGTAAGCCCTCATTTGCATATTTTTTTAAAACAAGTATTTCTTCTAAATATAGAAATGGATCAGGCAAAATAAAAAAGGGTTTAATCAGCAGGATCAGCCTTATTAGACATTATGGCTGGCTTGTTAGGGTTAATACTGCGGACAGATGTCCTTTAACAATAAACTTAGATAACCTTCTATCTATCTCCCTGCACCCATAAAACCACTTACATTGGCCAATAATGGTCACAATTCCCTCCTTTCAATACAATTGTAATGATAATTGACTTGTGTGGAGATCATTGATAAATGATAAAATTATCATTTTTAGTTGATTTTCATTGATCAGTCTACTGTAATTGTTATCAGTGGTACAATAAGTAGATGTAACATGAGACATTGCTGCCTAGTGCTCTTAGTAGACCACAAGGGCACTCCTTTGGCCTTCCAGATCCTCAACCACAATTTTCCAATCATCTATTTTCAATCCATAGATTCAAACACTGTTATGCGCGACCACCCTATGAATAAATACATGATGTAATGCATGTAGGAGGCTTGCTAAGATGCATAACTGGGGACATATTGCTGACTCCACAAGGACTGGCAGCACTTTTAGAACCTTACCCCCTTTAATACTCTTTTCAAGATATAACGGATGTGTTAAAAGAATTATCACAGCTCTTAAGAGATCCATCATATTTGTCATGGATTTTGTATTGTTCTGTGGGCAAAGCCTGAAATTATTTTCAAACCAATTTATACTTTAAGCATTTCCATAGTACAATACTCTTCAAGTATCACCTTGCCGTCTATAAAATGTCTGGTCTGAAAAAATAATCCTTCTGTAGACACCAAATGGATGAGTAAAGCTTTGAGGTATAACAACAAAAAGTGCAGTTTAAATTGATTGAACATTTAACTTTTGCAATTTTATATTTTTTAAATAAAAAAAGAAAAACTACATACAAATGTTGAGCTATAACTTTTACAACTGTATTTTTGCACTTGCAAGACATATTTTACCTTTAAGATTAGTTTCTTGACTGTATAAATGTGGAATATCTTTAAATTCTGAACATAATTGCTAGTTTTGAGATGGCCCTAATGTGCACAGGGATCTAATGATATCACCCTACGATGAACAAGTGACCTCACACTCCTCTTGAGTATCAAATCGATTTTCGTTTCCTCCGCAGCCTCCGTACCAGAACTGAACACACTCATTTAGGTCTGCATTGTACCACCACTTCAGTTCATAATCCTGACAGTCTCCTTCTTCTTGCTTCAATGTGCAGATATCTGAGAATTAATAAAAAAGTGTTCCATGTGTTAAGAGTAGTGATGAGTGAATTTGTGAAATCATCCAAATCAAGTGTATGATGTTATTTGGACCCTCTCCCTCCCTGCCTCTCTCTCCCTCTCTTTCGCCACCTCTCTCTGCAAAAATTCTCCCAGATTGAATTACATGTAATTCTGATTCTATAGGATGTGAATTATTGTAAGTAGAGATGAGCAAAGTTTTGAAAAAATCGATTCAGCAGCTTTGCTGAAATTCACCAAGAAATTTGATTTGTTATGAATTAATTTGTCATGAATCGCCAGGTATACCCTGGCCACTCTGCCTAATCATATTCTTCCCACTCGGTGGCCCAATCTCAGTGTGAAGATTTGGAAGTTAACCCTTTCCTGACTGCCAACAGTACATTTACATCAGCAGCCGGACATTTAAAAATGGAGGAGGCATGATTAAATAACAAAATCAATCACGATCGATCACTGAAACCATGAAGCTTGAATGACGGCAGGTTTTCCATGTGAGTTATATCTATTTTGTTAAATTATTACATGCCCTGTTTTCCAGGCGACTATTCAATGGCTTTAACCTCATGAACATTTAACCTCATGAACATTTTTTCAAATCTCAATTTTTATTTTTAATATACAAAAGCAGTAATAAAATGCACAGACAAGTTGCATTAAGCAGAAAGAATATGTGTAGAAGTAGACATACACAACCAAATCATCATAAAACAACATGAAAATAATGAAAGAGAGGAAAAGAAAGAAAATCGGATCTTGGATATTTCATTATGATGGTATTGGTTCCAAAGAATAGGTCATTTAGGCCAGGTTTCCATGCTATGGCTGCTAAATACAGCTGAAGTCCTGCCTACATGCAGTGTCCAAGGGCAATACAAATTTGCAGGTAGAGCTCAGGTATTACAATCAAAATTGTTCAGCCACAGGCAACCAAGGGTGTGTGGTGCGTTAAACCCAGCCTTACATATGGAAACAGATTGGAAAGGAAACTATTGGCCAAAAAGTAGCTTTCCTGTTGTGAAGTACAGTATCAGATTTACCTTAAAACAAAATCTAGATTATCCACATTATCTAATAAAGTATAGTTGAGCTGTCTACTCTAATACAGGTTTCAGACATACTTGGTAGCACAAGACATAACAGGATATGGTCAGCAACCAGTTTGACAGAAAACACACATTTTGAAAGGAGGGGTTTGATTTTGATAGTGTTAATGTGGTTTTCTTTGGTAGGATAGGGGTGAGCAACACCCCAGTATTTCTAACCAAGTTGCTAAACAGAATGAAATAATCTATGTGCTGTTATAAATAAAAAAGAAGAAAGGTGACTTAATGGTCAGCATGGATTCTTTAAAATGGGAAGATTTTCTGCCAATATCGTGTGTCGATCGATAATATAGTTGATCGGAAATCAAGACCACTCCTATGGAGGCAAATGATTGGTTCTTCCTTATGCAGTTTGCATTTATCAGCAGCACAACTTGTGTTTATACAGGGGAAATGTGCCACTGACAAATGATCATTTTTATAGTAAGATAAAGGATGTGATCAGCTGACTAATGGGTGCTTGCTCATTTATCGGCTGATTACTGGGCATATTTACATTGAGCAAAAACAAAAGTTATTTCAGCCACTTTTTAGCCCATGCAAAGTGATTTTAAGGAGCTTTTACAGGGGCTAATTATCTACCTGTAAAGTAGCACCGATAGATAATATAGCAAGTAGAATGATGCTCTTTTAATACCATACTTTTAAGTGCACCGATTATCCTACTGTGGGGGAGTATAGATTGTGAATATTAATATTTTTCCCCATTCAGCCCATGTGATTAGCTGATAAATGGGGCAATTATCAGGAATAAACTTAATTGAACCGTTCATCGCCCCCCCTGTATAAAAGGACCTTTAGTGTACTCTAAAAAGATCCAAAAGGCAATCATCCACAGAGCAGAATATAGAAAGCTCCCTGATCTACAGTATATTAAAAATGGCATGCAGTATAAGAAACAAAAATTCATCACTTTTGTGGAGATGGTCACTTAAACATTTTCAAAGAATGAGGATGGACACAATTCAAGAAGTCTATGTTCTCTGTGCCCATACTTGTCCTAGCGCTTTATTGGGATATGTGCACTCCTTGAGAATTTCATAAATTTTAAACTGGTCAACGGCTTATTGGAACATAAGCACTAACTAAAACTTTAATAGATTTTAGTGGATCTACAATAAAATACATATTTTAACAGAAGAAGCTGTGAGTGCTGGAAGACACTTTCTTTTTCTTCACATCTTTTATCCATTGTCACCCAAAAGTCAGTTCATGAACTCTTCCCGTACACTTTATCTTATTCAGAGAGGAGTGGAATATGTACAAACTCCATGGGTGAGTCGACCTCCGCAATTTCTTGTATATTATATATAATATATATAATATATACTTGTCCTTTGCTAATTTTTGTATGACAGTCCCTTAAGGAGTGATATCTTCCTATGCTCACCACCTAAAGGTCTGCTACAGCAAAAGTCTCCCTAAAATAGATTATTCTTAATGTGTGTTCCAATTCGCCGTAACTTTAAGCCTCAATCTGCAGTGGAAAAACTACACTGAATGCGATGCACTATACATTGTATATGTACAATAATTTAAAATTATATTAGAACCTACCTTTATTGCGTACTTGTAATTCCTGATTTGTGCTTTGACCTGATTATGAAGAAATTATATATCAAAAATATGAAACATGTAAGATTATAATTAGAATTGCATGAATCTCTGGTCTGATTCTAATGATTCTACAAACAAATTTAAGACAAATAAAAAAATGCTCAGATTGCCCTAAAAAGTTGTGTATGACACACTAAGACTATATCCAACCCCTTTCAAGCTTTTAAATGCAAAGATAAAATTAGAAATGTCAAAGTCACAGTGACATATATGTCTAAACACATTTTTGTTGGTGGTAATAGCAGGCTGTTTAAAAACATACTGCACGGTCACATCTTTTACATTAAAAAAAATGTTCTGAAAATTATCCCTTTATGGGGCAGATGCCTGCTCATATTTAAACACACAAAGTAGTATAAAAAACAATTGCTTGTTCTGAACAAGTGATCCAAAAAATGATGCCTTGATGAGGGCAGATGACTGCATATGTTCATACACATGGTAGTATCAAAAAAGCAATGGCTTGTTCTGAACAAGCAGTTCAAAAGGTATCTCTTTTTCAGGAGCAGCAGCAGTACAGTATGGAACCAGGTGGATAATGCGGGAAATGTGAGGCTGTGTAGGCATATTAGTAGTGACTGTAGTAACTATGGCAAAAGCAGCACAGTGTTGAACTGACTGACAAGGTAGACAAGGTGTAGGGTAGTAGTAGTGGCAGTAGGAGGCATGGCAGCAGCAGCAGTACGGTATGGAACCTGACAGACAGGAGATGTGTAGCTGTACTAGTAGTTTTAAATGTGCAGTTGGAGTCTGTAGCAAAAGTAAACCCTGACTATGCCACTGCAAAATATAAAATCTGGTCAAGTTCGGTACACATATTAATTGATGAAACTTTGCAATAGAAAAATGAGTACTATAGTTTTAAATGTTAAAAATAATCTATTTATTTAAAACTTCTCTCTCTCTTTAAATCCGTACATATTTCCCTATAAGACCCCTAAACACGCTGTGTTGTTTGTGTCTAAACATAATTGTCTAATTTGTCTACAGAATTGATACCCTGCTCGGAATCTGCCTATGATTCATGAATGTATCATCCATCACTTCCTGCCTGCTGTGCTCACTACTGCACTAATATGTAGTGGTAATATAAAATGGTTTATGCCATGCTGAGCAAGTCCCTGAATTGAATCTAAAACAACTTCTGCTTTGTTTGGAAGCTGAATTAATAAATTTAAAAATAGATAAGTTTAGAATGAATTTGCTCATCTCTGTTTATGTCATTAGTGAAACTAACTTTCAAAGCAAAAATATATAATGGATAATAAAATAAGTATTCAATTAGAGATGAGCGAATCTATTCGCTGCTTCGTAGATTTGTATAGAATCTTGGAAATTTTCTCCACTGAATCAAGATTTTTTTTACTTCGGATTATTTGTCAATCTTTGCAAAAATTTGAACGCTAACGATAAGTACGATACGTATAAAATGTACGAAACGTACGCATTCTGCGTGAGGGGGGAAAATGACGATATACCCCAGCAAGAGCGGGAAAGTGAAAATACGCCCCCCTCAGAACTGCAAAAAAACAGCCCAGCCCACCGGGATCTAACTATTTGCACGTATAGCTCCCTTAGTACTCCAACCTCCTCTGAACCAGTTTAGACCAGCGCTGAACACTGAGCAAGTAGCAAGCATGGCTAAAGAGCTGCGTCCCAACTTGAACCAGATAGCCTTTGGGGACGAGTGCCCTGAACCACTGCCCGCTCCAGACATCAGGGTGCCACGCTCTGAACTGAAGGCAAGTAAACCACCGACAGTGCCCTTATTCTCCTTACCGCCTGCGGAGTTAGTTGCGCATCGTGAGGCGGTTCTTCGTCATCAGGCGACTGGTGCGTCTGCTGTGGCTGGTGCAGCTGGAGCGTCTGCTGTGGCTCATGTGGCGGAGGCGGCTGGAGCATCCACTTAGCCGCCCAGGAGGAGATCCACGACAACACCTTCCAAACGGCAGAACCCGATTGTGCCACCATCGATGACGGCCCATGCGCAGACCCTCTGGGACTATAAAAATGCCGTGAAAGACTGGGTCATCCAGGTACTGGACCACCCTAGGCCGGGAGATCCTACATTGGAACGCCGAAAGGGAACGTTCCTGTGGTTTTCCGTTGAGAGAGGGACTGGCTTCCAGGCGGTCGATGAGGACGGAAAGGAGTATTTTGTGGGCCGCAGGTCGGTGAAATGGCTGTACCTGCCACAACCTCGGCACAGCCTGTACGTGGGGGATCAGGTGGAGTATAACCACATGGTGTCCCTGAAAGTCCCCTTTGCAACCGAGGTTACCCTCCTTTCAAAGCCGCTGGTACATACAACAGAACCTGAAGTGTGGCTGGATGAACCACCAGGTCCAGGACGCTTGCGCTGCCTTCAGGAGTCCCCAGATGGCGTCCTCCGGTTCAGGGAAAAGCCACAGCTACAGCTGGAGCCTCTGATTCCTGGACTGCCAGCACCACCAACAACACAGTCCTTTCAGCTGGGTTAGCTGACAAAAATATCGTTTATGTTCCAATCCATGGTCATCCACCAATACCAGCTGCCGTGGAAGATGAAGCCAGCAGCAGCCAGGGAAGCTGGGGCTACTTCCCTGGATTCAACCTTGCCAGGACCGCTGGATCTGGAAGTCCTTACCCCTGCTGTCCCGGCAGGAGAATCAGGAAAAGCGCAAATGGCTGCAGCGCTCGCCAGCGTCACCACCACCCGGACAAATCCGAATTCCAGAAGAAGAGGGCCCTGGAGTTTTTTTACTATGGCAGCGAGCATGGCCTACAAGAGGCAGGAGCGTCCTCTGATGACATTTAGCAGCAGTTCCAGCGAGGAGGACTTCAGGTTTCTCATCTGAGGAACCATTCTAGTGGCTGGGTGATGTAATGGACACCTCAGGAGGTCCTATGGAAGCCACACATGGAATACACCTGACGGGTGAGAGCTAGTTGGCACTTTTTATGTTTGGTTGTTTGTATTGCCCCTGTTTGACTCTCACTCAGATGGGCATGGCTGTCAGGACTCCCCCCCATTCTGCAGAAAAGTCCCAGTTGCGCCTAAGCGTGCCTATTTTCCTTTCTACCCCCTTCTCAGGTTGTTTGGGAGCCCCCTTTGCAAAAAGGGTTCTCTATTTGCTGCTATTTTCTATTATCCATGTGGATTACACGTTTCCTGTTTGGATTACAATATTACCTCACGTGGATTACAATTGAATTTTGAACTATGTGTTCCAGACAGTGTTTTATCATGCTAAGGAGACACTAATGTATATCTGAGCCTTTTATGCTTGCAAATGTGAAATTGATTGCACTAAAATGTTTTCATACTTATGTCTTTGCTGTAATTTAGCTACACTGTTTTTACTGGTTCAGCACTTTAGCCCATTGAGTGTATTCTTTTTCAGGTACTGCAATGTATGTGTCCAATTATGCACTTATTGTCCAGTGTTTTTAGTAAATTATGCACTTAGCTAGATAGCTAGCAGTGAGCACCTTATTTTTCTACCTCATATGGACTGCCTCTAAAGACTGTACGCTGCGGCCTAGCCTCATGCGTATGACGCATTCGCTCATTAATAGTACGCTCGCTAAGGATTCGTACGCACTTTTGTACGCTAATCCTTATGTATTGCGTACTTTTAACTACGCTGAATGTATGTTTGTAATTTGTGCAGGAATGTTCGCAAAACAACAATTGTTTTTTTGAACATAGATTCGAATGAATTAATTCGTTTAAGTATGAATCTTGTCAGAAATTCGGCGAATATTCGCCGAAGCGAATTTTGGATGATTCGCTCATCTCTATATGCAATCTATAATAGGATTGTATTATAGAGTAGTTAAAGTTACTCTAAAAAATGTATTCAATGCATTTCACTGAAAAAGAACTCACACCACAGAGAGAAGAGAAAAACAGAAGCCAGTTAAAGACAACATACAGTAAAAAGACAATACACTTAATGGTGACAAACACAAACCATGCTGGTAAGGTAACAAACAGCAGCAGCATTAATGGAATTTTCCCATCTTATTTCTAGCATATGCCATCCATCTATGATCAGTGAATATCTGTGATCATCACGATCCTTGAAATGATTTAGCACTGCATCCCATTTTTGAATCAGTCTGCTCCTGGACAGCCAACTGTAGCAAGCCCCATTCAGTTGAACAACACCAACTCAGCTTTTACTTTATTTTCTGGATTGGTGGGGTGCCCAGAAGTCAGCCCACCAGCAATCATAAAGTGATGGCATATACTAGCAATATGCCATCTCTTTACGAGGTGGGAATAGCTGTTCAAAGGGGTTTATCAGGTAAATAACATTAATGGTCTATCTTTATGGGAAGTCATCCGTTTTTGATTGGTGAGAATCCCTGAGATTCTACACAATTAATTATGTAGGTTATTGGTTTTAAAAAAAACCAAAACCCTTTTTTACAACATTATTGAATGAAAAACTGCAATTAAACTTTTCCTAGTAGTATTGAATGTTATTACATGTATGCCATTGATAGTAACTTCTATAAAGCCAGTAGTTGTGATTCTTTAAAAAAATGACAGTCAAATAATGATATTATGACATCACAGTGTGTCGTAAAGTATAAGAGAGTAAACATAGCTGCCAGAGGATAAGGCATAACAGCTACTATTGGGGACAACCTAAGGAGTGGAAGGGAAGAGCCAGAGAATTGCTCAGTGTTGACTGTGGCTGTTGGAGTTACAGAGAGAAATTGACTGGGAGAATTGGGACTGTGCTGTGATTGGTTATTATAGGCAACAAAGATAGTTTTTCTTTTAGACAGTTTTCATAAATCTGCCACATAGATAAAATCTAAAATTTGTTCCTTCTGCAGTATATACTAGGGAAAATTACTACACACTGTTTACAGATTTAAGCCAATTATAATACAACATGCAGTAAGTCTGCTGCCTATGGACAGCCAAATACAGTGCCTTGCAAAAGTATTCGGCCGCCTGGAACTTTTCAACCTTTTGCCACATTTCAGGCTTCAAACAAAAAGATATAACATTTTAAATTTTTGGTGAAGAATCAACAACAAGTGGGACACAATTGTGAAGTGGAATGAAATTTATTGGATCATTTAAACTTTTTTTGTAATAATAAAACTGAAAAGTTGGGTGCACAAAATTATTCGGCCCATTTACTTTTAGTTCAGAAAACTCACTCCAGAAGTTCATTGAGGATCTCTGAATGATCCAATGTTGTCCTAAATGACTGATGAAGATACATAGTCTCCGTATAAATGCACCTGCTCTGTGACAGTCTCAGGGTTTTGTTTAAAGCACAGAGAGCATCATGAAGACCAAGGAACACACCAGGCAGGTCCGTGATACTGTTGTGGAGAAATTTAAAGCTGGATTTGGATACCAAAAGATTTCCCAAGCTTTAAACATCCCAAGGAGCACTGTGCAACCGATCATATTGAAATGGAAGGAGTATCAGACCACTGCAAATCTACCAAGACCCAACCTTCCCTCTAAACTTTCATCTCAAACAAGGAGAAGACTGATCAGAGATGCAGCCAAGAGGCCCATGATCACTCTGGATGAACTGCAGAGATCTACAGCTGAGGTGGGAGAGTCTGTCCATAGGACAACAATCAGTCGAACACTTCACAAATCTGGCCTTTATGGAAGATCGGCAAGAAGAAAGCCATTTCTCAAAGATATCCATAAAAAGTCTTGTTTACAGTTTGCCACAAGCCACCTGGGAGACACACCAAACATGTGGAAGAAGGTGCTCTGGTCAGATGAAACCAAAATCAAACTTTTTGGAAACAATGCAAAACGATATGTTTGGTGTAAAAGCAACACAGCTCATCACCCTGAACACACCATCCCCACTGTCAAACATGGTGGTGGCAGCATTATGATTTGGGCCTGCTTTTCATCAGCAGGAACAGGGAAGATGGTTAAAATTGATGGGAAGATGAATGGAGCCAAATACAGGATCATTCTGGATGAAAACCTGTTGGAGTCTGCAAAAGACCTGAGACTAGGACGGAGATTTATCTTCCAACAAGACAATGATCCCAAACATAAAGCAAAATCTGCAATGGAATGGTTAAAAAATAAACGTATCCAGGTCTTAGAATGGCCAAGTCAAAGTCCAGACCTGAATCCAATTGAGAATATGTGGAAAGAGCTGAAAACTGCTGTTCACAAACGCTCTCAATCCAACCTCAAAGAGCTCCAGCTGTTTTGCAAGGAAGAATGGGCAAGAATTTCAGTCTCTAGATGTGCAAAACTGATAGAGACATACCCCAAGAGACCGCAGCTGTAATAACAGCAAAAGGTGGAGCAACAAAGTATTAATGCAAGGGGGCTGAATAATTTTGCATGCCCCACTTTTCAGTTTTATTATTACAAAAAAAGTTTAAATGATACAATAAATTTCGTTCCACTTCACAATTGTGACCCACTTGTTGATTCTTCACCAAAAATTTAAAATGTTATATCTTTTTGTTTGAAGCCTGAAATGTGGCAAAAGGTTGAAAAGTTCCAGGGGGCCAAATACTTTCGCAAGGCACTGTATTTAGTATTTAAGTCTATGACTGTGCAGAAGAGCTGGAGTTTTGCTTCAAGAAGCTTTAAGCACTATAAACATACAGTATAAGAAACTGATCAGCACAGAATATAGTATCTACAAGTGACATAGTAAAACATTCACTTTCTTTTACTTGGTTACAAAAGTGATTTTGAGGCTAATAATAACATTTCATAAATCCAATAAAAAACTTGTAAAAGAGCCCTGGATATACATTTAGTCAAGAATCTTTAATCTAATAATGTGGAAGATGTAATCATGGTGGACTACTTTGTATGAGGAAGGAAGGAAGGAAGGAAGGAAGGAAATCTATATTAGGGAGATGTCACTGGATATAAAAAGTATATGGTGCTTTATTTTTCCATATGTTTGGTAGCACTCTCTAGCAGCTGCAGTGGAGGTGGAGCTGGACTCGCTGAAAACAAAAATGTGTCTTAGGGGGCTCAGTGGGTTGGAGGCCCACTCAGATGTGTTTCAATGGGGGGGGGGGGGTTGGATTAAGAATTTTGGCAATGCTTCTGCCTATGTTGCTGTCCCGCATCCTGCCTCTCTCTAGAACCGGAGTTGGAGATGGAGCTGCACTCGCTGAAAACAAAGATGCACTTTAGGTTGGCTCAGTAGTTTGGAGGCCCACTCAGATATGTTTTGGCAATGCCTCTGCATGTGTCCCACATCCTGCCTCTCTCTAGAAGCAGAGGTGGAGATGGACTCACTGAAAACAAAGGTGTGCCTTAGGGGGCTCAGTGGGTTGGGGGCTCACTCACATGTGTTTTAGACCCCCCGTGCTGAGACCCTAACTATGCCTGTGAGTCTTGCCAATAGGTGTTTCTACCCACAGAATTTTTTACATTAATTGCATATACAGTAAGCACAAGCCTGTCAGGAAAAGCCAATTTCAATTACAGCATGGCCAGAATGATTATAGGCTACGTGAACAAGATTTAATATTTTACATAAATTTAACATGCTAGAGAAAGGAAGGAAAAAATAATCCTTGGGATACAATATAAAACAAAACATGGAACAGATTGTAGAGGCAGTCAGACACAAAGTGAGATCATACTACTAAAACAGGGACAACTGATAAGGCGAAACCACACGAAAACTCACAAAAAGTACACAGATACAAATACAAATTCTCTAAAACTGATCTCATCATAAGGAAATGGGTCCATCCAGACAGGAAAAGGCTTTCCACTGAACACTGACTTATATTGTTTGCCATGTTTGGATTTCAATGAAGAGTTAATTAGATGTATTTCCATCCAAGTCTTAACAGTTCACATTTGACTGCTGTACTGCATGTCTATTTTCCATAGAAATATATTTCCAAGCTTTGAATCAGTTTTTGACCAAAGTAATGAAGCTGGATTTAAATTCATATATATTCTTTTTGGTCTATATATATATAGATGACTTACGTTTGGAAGAACATGCTTGTAGACACTCAATCTCAGTGCTAAATCTGTTTCCATTGCCATCACAACCTCCATACCAGAACTTAGAGCATGCACCAATAGCTTTTATATAGTACCACATGCGCTGGACATCCCTGCATATTGTGCCATGGCTAACATCCAGCAAGCACTTATCTACAACTAAAACAGACAGGATAAAAATAAGTAGCCTTGCTTCATACGTTTACATCCTGTATGGTTCCACTGAGAGCATTAAAAAGAAATACTTGTAAATATCATTCAGCATTTCGAGGACCAAATAACTAGTCATGTAGTAGCAATGCTTTACATCAAGACCATACCTACAGAGCCTGCTTAGTTAACTGCATACAATCTGTTCCACAATGTAGCACCCTTGTTAAAAAAGTTCACTTTTGACTCACAAGATCGTGCTAATGAGATGGTTCTTTTTCCTTGGGAGATACCTTTTTGTATATTGTTTTCCCATGGAGCACCCTGAGATAGCTGTTTACAGATGGATATTTGTCTTGACCATTTTCCTTGTCATGTTCCAAGGCTTGTTAAAAAGTTGGATTTTAATTTATTAGGAGCCACTTCAACAAAGTGGTGCTAGTGAGATGGTTGTCTTTAGTTGGGAGATACCTTTGAATGATGTAGCACAAGAAGCACAAAAACGTGAACTAATTCATTTGGAAACAATACTATTCCCCACATCTAGTCGTTTGCCATCTAGTGGTACAAATGTTAACAGGGTTATCTTTTTATATTGCACACTAAAAAACACAGTGGGGGAGATGTGTGCAAAGTGGTGGAAAATGGACTAGACCTGTGAAAAACTAAATGGTTTCACTAATCCTCATTTCCTTTGTACAGTTTTGATACATCTCATCTAATCATATAATTCAATGATTAGTTATTAGAAATTTAAAAGGAGTATATCACCTGAAAAATCAGTTTCTAAATAAGCATACTGATATTTAGGTAGGTGCTCTGAAACATAACCATACTTTTCTTGTGACAATCCAGACCTCCAATCTTTTTATTTTTATGAAAATGTAGTTTTAATTGCACTGAGGGCAGTGCTGCTCCATTTGGAGCACCTGGCTTCCCCTTTGCCATTGTTACCTTCTCTAGAATCCCAGTGATTGTCAATCAAACAAGAGGCACAGAGTGGCATTACTGGCATAGAGGTGGTACACCAAGTGGAGAACCCCACCCCACCACTCTCCATGGTGCACAGAAAACCTTGTTTGTATAAAAAATTAAATAAGCATTTCTCAGGATTTAGAGTACAGGATTTTCACAAGAAAGGTTTATTTTTGTTTAGGGGCACCTTTCCTACATGGCAGTATGCTTGCGTTGAAAATAATTTTAGAGATAACAGACTCCCTTTCATTTTAGCATTTATTTTTAGAGACTTTACCACAAGTAGTTTGTATAAAGGAAGAAAATAACACAAATTTGTCAAAAATAGTTAAGTTATTAGTAAAAAATAACAATAAATTCCATTGGTTCAAAGGGAGAACTAAATATCCTTACACATGAATGGGTTAAACATGCATCTCAAGCGCTATACCAGTTAAGTCAGCATGGTAAATTTACCCTCACACAAGTGCTATTTTATTGACTAACAGTATTTCCATTATATGGCTACTGTACATTCACGTTCTCTTAAAAGGGGTTCTCGAAGTTATATTTATTGATGACCTATCCTCAGGATATGTCATCAATGTCAGATCGGTGGGGGTCTGACACCCAGCACCCCCGCCGATCAGCTGTTTGAAGAGGAGGTGCGCGCCGTGCCAGCGCTGCCTCCTCTTCATTGTTTACATCCTAGCCGTAACATGGGTAGCGGTGAGTACAGTACAGACCAAAAGTTTGGACACACCTTCTCATTCAAAGAGTTTTCTGTATTTTCATGACTGTAAAAATTGTAGATTCACACTGAAGACATCAAAACTATGAATTAACACATGTGGAATTATATACTTAACAAAAAACTGGGAAACAACTGAAAATATGTCTTATATTCTAGGTTCTTCAAAGTAGCCACCTTTTGCTTTGATTACTGCTTTGCACACTCTTGGCATTCTCTTGATGAGCTTCAAGAGGTAGTCACCTGAAATTGTATTCCAACTTGTTGGCCCTTTTGCCTTCACTCTGCGGTCCAGCTCACCCCAAACCATCTCGATTGGGTTCAGGTCTGGTGACTGTGGAGGCCAGGTCATCTGGCGTAGCACCCCGTCACTCTTCTTCTTGGTCAAATAGCCCTTACACAGCCTGGAGGTGTGTTTGGGGTCATTGTCCTGTTGATAAATAAATGATGGTCTAACTAAACGCAAACCGGATGGAATAGCATGAGGCTGTGGTAGCCATGCTGGTTCAGTATGCCTTCAATTTTGAATAAATCCCCAACAGTGTCACCAGCAAAGCACCCCCACACCATCACACCTCCTCCTCCATGCTTCATGCTGGGAACCAGGCATGTAGAGTCCATCAGTTCACCTTTTCTGCGTCGCACAAAGACACGGTGGTTGGAACCAAAGATCTCAAATTTGGACTCATCAGACCAAAGCACAGATTTCCACTGGTCTAATGTCCATTAGTTGTGTTCTTTAGCCCAAGCTCTTCTGCTTGTTGCCTGTCCTTAGCAGTGGTTTCCTAGCAGCTATTTTACCATGAAGGCCTGCTGTACACAGTCTCCTCTTAAGAGTTGTTGTAGAGATGTGTCTGCTGCTAGAACTCTGTGTGGCATTTACCTTGTCTCTAATCTGAGCTGCTGTTAACCTGCGATTTCTGAGGTTGGTGACACGGATGAACTTATCCTCCGCAGCAGAGGTGACTCTTGGTCTTCCTTTCCTGGGGAGGTCCTTATGTGAGCCAGTTTCTTTGTAGCGCTTGATAGTTTTTGCGACTGCACTTGGGGACACTTTCAAAGTTTTCCCAATTTGTCGGACTGACTGACCTTCATTTCTTAAAGTAATGATGGCCACTCGTTTTTCTTTACTTAGCAGCTTTTTTCTTGCCATAATACAAATTCTAACAGTCTATTCAGTAGGACTATCAGCTGTGTATCCATCTGACTTCTGCCCAACACAACTCATGGTCCCAACCCCATTTATAAGGCAAGAAATCCCACTTTTTAAACCTGACAGGGCACACCTGTGAAGTGAAAACCATTTCAGGTGACTACCTCTCATCAAGAGAATGCCAAGAGTGTGCAAAGCAGTAATCAAAGCAAAAGGTGGCTACTTTGAAGAACCTAGAATATAGGACATATTTTCAGTTGTTTCACACTTTTTTGTTAAGTATATAATTCCACATGTGTTAATTCATAGTTTTGATGCCTTAAGTGTGAATCTACAATTTTTACAGTCATGAAAATACAGAAAACTCTTTGAATGAGAAGGTGAGTCCAAACTTTTAGTCTGTACTGTAGGTGTAATTACACCTAACCGCCCCATTCATTTCAATGGGAAGGATTGCTCCCATACACTTGTATGAAATGAATGGGGCGGTTAGGTGTAATTAAACCTGCTCACTTCTACCCATGTTACGGCTAGGATGTAAACAATGAAGAGGATGCAGCGCTGGCATGGCACGCGCCTCCTCTTCAAACAGCTGATCGGCGGGGGTGCTGGGTGTCGGAGCCCCGCCGATCTGATATTGATGACCTATCCTGAGGATAGGTTATCAATAAATATAACTCGGAGAACCCCTTTAATGGCCTCCGTATAACTTATATGCCAAAATATATGTTAAACAGATGCATAGGATGGATCTCAATTACAGATGAGCGAATCGAATCGGACGAAGTGGAATTCGATCCGAATGTCAGGAATTATTCGATTCGCACTGATTTAGAATTTCCTGACTATTCATGGTGACGAATCGTTTTGTTTTTTTCCCACTAAAATGGCGGCTGCACGTGTTTGGATATGGAGAAAGGAACATGAGGGAAGGAGGTATCACCCACAATGCCATGCATGCAGCCAATCAGCAGCCAGCCAGCCCTGTGATGTCACAGCCCTATAAATACTGTAGTGAAGTAAAGAGTCGGCACTTCGGTTCTCGTCGCGGTGCACGTGTCAGGAGAGACGCTCCAGTAGTCAGGTGCATTAAAGACCGGCACTCGCTAAGTATAAGGCTTACTCACTCCAAAAAGAGGCACATATCCATGTTTAAACTGCGTACACTGTTCCAGTGCAATAAAGGGAGAATACTTCACACATCCTCACACAGGTGAAAAATTCCCAGTCAAAGGTTTTTTCACATGTGATAGCACCTATGTCATATATCTCTTGAAATGTCCGTGTGGACTTGCATATGTGGGCGAGACATCAACCCGCATGAAAGATCGCTTTAGTAAGCACAAATCTACAATACGTAAAGGAAACCTGATGCTGCCCATACCATTTCACTTCCACCAAAAAACACATAACATATCACAATTACGATTCCAGATAATTGAACAGGTACAACAACCGCGAAGAGGAGGTAACAGAAATCAACTACTATTGAAGAGAGAAGCTTTCTGGATTCATAAATTGAGAACCCTTGAACCAGGGGGATTAAATCGAGAATATGAGTTACACAGTTTCCTATGATACTGCTTGAATTTACATGATCTTTAATGAATATTTATTTCCCTTTCAGAGATAATGGCAAATCCAAGGAATACGTGCAATACTGGACTACATAGAACCCACCATATGTGGATTCCAGCCCTCTGCTGTATAGTGAGTTAACTATATTTAGCAATAGGCATACTTGAATTATATTACGGCTGTAATATTGTACTGTTAAGTGCTTGGACACTACAGCATTGTTTGTTTATGTCTTGTTTACTTTGTCGTCATGACAACATGACGTCATAATCCTTGCTTTGGCGGGCTATTTAAACTGCAACATGTAAGGTGTATAACATGTCTGAGGAAGGCTATACTCTAGCCGAAACGCGTCACAGAATAGTATGTGACAATAAATAACCAAACCTTATACTTAGCGAGTGCCGGTCTTTAATGCACCAGCCCTATAAATACTGTCAGCCATTTTAGATTCTCTCATTTTACAGTCAGCTCAGTGCAGGGAGATACGTTTGCAGGCGCTAGGGAAAGTGTCATAAAACCTCATCAAAAGTACAAATTGCTGAATAGAAGTGTAGGGAAAGGATAGGGAGGGAAGTATTGAAGCATAACAGAGTTCAATAGGGGTGTTTAGAGACAGTAAAGTGAACTTAGTGCAGGGAGAAATGTTTGCAGGCACTAGGGCAAGTGTTACAAAACCTCCTGAAAAGTACAAATTGCTGAATAGAAGTGTAGGGAAAGGATAGGGAGTGATGTATTGAAGCAGAACAGGCTTTTATTGGGGTGTTTAGAGATAGTGTGAGATCTGTAAAAAGTGCAACCACAGGGTAATAGGAAAAATGGTATTAAACCTTGGTTTCAGTGACTGGGATTCAAAATTGCCATGCTATAGCTGCTCATGTCAGGTTTGCCTCTGTAATTCTGGTTATTGGAGTTTAGTTAACCCTTGTGTGCTGTAGTTACATTTAGTACAGCACTTTTTTGTGGTTTTAGTGTTGGGGCTTATTAGCTGTGTTGAAGTGGGACAATGGCAGTCCTTTGTAGCGTGTATTGTTCTCAAGAAAAAGAGTTTTAGTTGGCGTACAGCGCCAAAGTTCTATATAGTAAAGTGTTTTACCAGCTATTAATGTTTTAAAAAAAACTATTTTTAGTTCTGTGTTTAAGTGGGAGAATTACAGCCCATTGTAGCGTGTACTATTCTCAAGTAAAAGAGTTCTGTATTTTAAAAGGTACTGGCATTTGTTGCTGTTGCCAAAAAAAACATATTATTCACTCGGTGTTGAACTGAGACAATTACATCCTTTTGTAGTGTGTATTATTCTCAAGAAAACAATTATTACTAGGCGTATAGTGCCAAAGTTCTATATTTTAAAAGCTACTGGCATTTATTGCTGTTGCCAAAAAAACGTATTATTTGCTCGGTGTTGAAGTGGCACAATTACAGCCCGTTGTAGCGTGTATTATTCTCAAGAAAAAGATTATTACTAGGTGTATAGCACCAAAGTCCGATATTTTAAAAGCTACTGGCATTTATTGCTGTTGCCAAAAAAAAGTATTATTCTCTCCGTGTTGAACTCAGACAATTACAGCCCGTTGAAGCGTGTATTATTCTCAAGAAAACGATTATTATTAGGCGTATAGCGCCAAAGTTCTATATTTTAAAAGCTACTGACATTTATTGCTATTGCCAAAAAAAGTATTATTCGCTCCGTGTTGAACTGAGACAATTACAACCCGTTGTAGCGTGTTTTATTCTCAAGAAAAAGATTATTACTAGGTGTATAGCGTCAAAGTTCTATATTTTAAACGTTACTGGCATTTATTGCTGTTGCCAAAAAAACATATTATTTGCTCGGTGTTGAAGTGGGATAATTACAGCCCGTTTTAGCGTGTATTATTCTCAAGAAAAAGAGTTTTATTAGGCGTACAGTGCCAAACTTCTATATAGTAAAGTGTTGTAGCAGCTATTAGTGTTGCAAAAAATGTATTATTCGCTCTGTGTTGAAGTGGGAAAATTACAGCCTGTTGTAGCGTGTATTACTCTCAAGAAAAAGATTATTACTAGGCGTATAGCGCCAAAGTTCTATATTTTAAAAGCTACTGGCATTTATTGCTGTTGCCCAAAAAACATATTATTCGCTCGGTGTTGAACTGAGACAATTACAGTCCGTTGTAGCGTGTATTATTCTCAAGTAAAAGAGTTTTACTAGGCGTACAGCGCCAAAGTTCTATACAGTAAAGTGTTGTAGCAGCTATTAGTGTTGCAAAAAAAACGTAATATTCACTCCGTGTTTGAGTGGGGCAATTACAGCCCGTTGTAGTGTGTTTTAATGTCCTGTTTATTTATTTCATCAAACAGCATGTCAGGCAGAGAAGTGACATGCCCTGCACAGGCCTAAATGTTTCTGGCGCAGGCACAGGTCACATCAGAGTAAGGAGGCGTGGCAGCAGGGGTCACATTGAAAGGCCAGAGCTCTCGGTGTCATCTAGTGGTTGGGTCTCGACCAGCAACCTAGCGGTTCTTGAATGGTTGACTTGGTCTTCGACTTTGTCCCAAATCACGTCAGAGACCCCCAGTCAAGAATCGATGGGTTTGTCAGACACAACCCTTAGGTGGCATGGCCCAGGAGCAGGCCCTGTGCGCTCACCTATCCTCAACCTGCCTCTGTCCTTTTCTGTTCCCTCACCTGGAGAAGTAATGTATGTTGTGGGCTCTCCTACTAGAGGCGAGTCAGCAGCTACTGGAGGACAGTCAGCAGCTACTGGGCAGCCAAGATGTGGAGGAGATATCCGCAGCTTCCTCAGTTAGGCAGGCAAGTAGTGATGAGGAGAGTGGCGTGGGAGCTAGGGTTGCAAGCGGTTAGGCTCCTGACCCACAGACAGTTGAGGAGGACATCAGCGACGTGCAGACACTACTCGATGATGATGAAGCCAATCGCACTTGGGAGCCGGGTGAATTAAGGCCTTCATCATCATCAGGAGAAGAGGGTGGCAGCTTGCCCGTGAGGCAGCAACGGAGCTAGCAGGTTGCTAGCGTGGCCGGGAGTCAGCAGAGTGGCAGCAGTGGGAGGTCGGGAGCCAAACGTGCCCGAGGTAGACCACCTGCTTTGCAGGAGCCTACCGGGCCGAAAAGTAGTGGTGCGGCGGTTCAAGGAGGCAGTGGTGGTAGCAGCCAGTCAGTGAAGAGTGTTGGGGGTAAATTCACGTACTCGGCGGTGTGGCAGTTTTTCGTTAAGCCGCCGGGTGAGGTGAACCTAGCTGTTTGTATTATCTGTGGGCAGAAGGTGAAGCACTGGGAGAACCGTAGCTCCAGTGCGGTGGTCCAGCCTGCAGCAGCAGCAGCAGAAGCCGCAGCATCCGCAGCATCAACCAGTGGCACCCAACAGAATTCAGGCGGTCAAGGCTCTACTACCTCAGCTGGAGGGAGCTGTCTGTCCTACCCATCATCTGATGCTCCTGCTCCTCCTCCTACTCCTCGTCAGTCATTCCATCAGCAATCGATCAGTGAAGCCATTGCCAAGAGACAGCAGTATGCGTGTACACATCCAACGACAAAGAAGCTGAACGTGCTCCTGGCCAAGTTGCTGGTTCTACAGTCCCTCCCTTTCAGAGAACTGATGGCTTGTGCCGAGCCGAGGTGGAGAGTTCCAAGCTGTCATTTCTTTGCCAAACAGGCAGTACCAGCCCTGCACAAATATGTAGAACAGAAGGTGGGCCAGTCCAAAGTTCATGGCAGCGCCGATGTGTGGAGCTCTAATTACGGTCAGGGACAGTATATGTCCTTTACAGCCCACTGGGTAAATGTGGTTCCTGCACAGCCACACCAGCAACTTGGCCAGGCCATGCCACTTCCACCTCCACATTCTCATGCTGTCGCTCCTGCGACAATGTCTGCCTCCTCACCCTCCACCGTGTCCTCAGCCTCCACTGCAGGGACAATTCACTGTGCCCCACCAGCATACCACATTTGCAGGGCACGGCGGTGTCGCGCGGTTTCACACCTGGTTTGCTTGGGCGAACAGAGTCACAAAGGGGAGGAACTGCTCCGCGTCATTCATCAAGAAATCCAATCCTGGATTTCCCCATGACAACTCAAAATGGGAACAATGGTGGCCGACAACGGGAAGAACATGGTGTCTGCGCTGCGTCAAGGAGGGCTGTGCCATGCGCCCTGCATGGCACACGTGTTCAATCTGGTTGTCAAGCGTTTCCTAAAGTCTTCTACCCATCTGCAAGACAACCTAAAAATGACCAGGAAACTTTGCATGCACTTCAGCCACTCCTACACCGTCAAGCACACCCTCCTTGAGCTACAGCGGCAGAACGGCGTCCCCCAACATAGGCTGATATGTGACGTTTCCACCCATTGGAATTCCACCCTCCATATGTTGGACCGACTGTACGAACAGAGAAAGGCCATAAATGATTTCTTAATGATCCAAGCGGACAAAGGTACTCCCCTGTGTAACTTCAATGTCAGCCAGTGGCAGCTCATGCATGACACCTGTCAGTTGCTCGTGCCCTTTGAGGAGGCCACTTTATTTGTCAGTCACCAGGACTACAGGATGAACAACGCCATTCTACTCATTCATATCCTGGAAAATATGCTGTTAAATCTGTCTGGTCAGGGGACAGGAGATGTGGTGACTACATCTCACGGCCACATGAGCCCTGTGGGGGCTGAACTGGAGGAGGAGGAGAAGGACATTGGAGCACAAAGAATGCCTAGAGAAATGGGTAGTTTCTCTACCCAGGTGACAGGAGAAGAGGAGCAGGAGCAGCCAGCGGAGCTACGGGGCAATGAGGAAGAGGAGGCAGAGGACCCAGACACATCGTGGCAGTATGCAGTGGAGATGGAGGCAGGGAGTGCCTCTGAGTCACTTGTGCAAATGGCCCGATGCATGCTCACTTGCTTGCGTAGTGACAGCCTTATTGTAACCATTCGCTACTGGTCCAAAATGGGGGCCTTTTTTACATCCGCCGAGAGGGAGGACAAGCTGAACTACTATAGAGTCATCCTATGTAGTCAGTTGGCCGCTGCCTATCTGCGCCATCGTCCTTCCTCTCGCAAGTCTGACTGGGGGGGCCCTCTGCACTCATGTTCCACTGCCATGGCTGCTGGAGGGGTAGGGGTGGCAGTAGCAGTACCAGTTCCTGCCAGCTGTCATTGAAGATCCGCTGGACTACTTGGCAGCCAAACTAGATTTGTGGCCGCAATTGGCCGAGTTTGCTCTGGAAAAGCTGTCCTGCCAGGCCAGTAGTGTGGCATCAGAGCGGGTGTTTAGTGCGGCGGGGGCCATAGTTACACCAAGGAGAACTCTCCTGTCCACCCAAAATGTGGAGAGACTGACCTTTGTCAAGATGAATCAGGCATGGATCAGCCAGGATTTCCAACCACCAACGCCTGATGCGTCAGATTAGATTGACTGTTTCTTCTGGCTACCTGCCTCACCAAATATTCTGATGCTGCCACTCGCCTGATGCCACACATCTGATGCCAAGTGCTCCTTCTTACACCAACCATCATCAGCGGGTAATGTTAATGCCACCCACCTCCCCACACTATCCTCGTGCCACTCTATAGTTTGCTGATGCTGCTACTGCCTCCATAATGTCGTCGTACCATTCTGTAGTCTGCCCATGCTGCTGATGCTGCTACTGCCTCCATAATGATGTCGTACCATCCTGTAGTCTGCCCATGCTGCTGCTGTTGCTGCTACTACTACTGCCTCCATAATGTCATCGTACCATTCTGTAGTCTGCCCATGCTGCTGTTGCTGCTACTACTACTGCCTCCATAATACCGTCGTACCAATCTGTTGCATCGGAATTCTACCTACTGACATGTGATATTTGCTTGGTGGGCCTGTGACTCGGAAATTCAACTTACTGACATTTTCAATCTTGTCAGGCCACTCTGTGACCTCCTAATTATGAAACTACTCCTGCTGCCACTTCCACACTCTGTCATTGTGTCACTCTGTGGCCTCCAAATTCTACTTCTGCTGTCGCCACTTCCACGGTCTGTCATTGCACCACTCTGTTGCCTCCAAATTTTTAATACTACTGCTACCACTTGCACACTGTGCAGGTCAAATTTAAAAACGGTTGATACTTGCTCTACATCAATTCCTCAGGAACAGACATTTGTGGTCATGAGAACTTTTACCTTCCTATCTCTGTAGTCGTACCACCCTGGCCTCCAAATTCTACTGCTGCTGTCGCCACTTCCGCAGTCTGTCATTGTGCCACTCTGTGGCCTCAAAATTCTACCGATTCTGCCATTTTCAATATATCGTTGTGCCACTCTGTGGCCTAAAAATCATACCGACTCTACTGTCATTTTCAATATGTCGTTGTGCCACTCTGTGGCCTAAAAATTATATAGACTCTACTGCCATTTTCAATGTCGTTGTGCCACTCTGTGGCCTCAAAATTATACAGACTCTACTGCCATTTTCAATGTTGTTGTGCCACTCTGTGGCCTCAAAATTATACCGACTCTACTGCCATTTTCAATATGTCATTGTGCCACTCTGTGGCCTCAAAATTTTACTGCTGCTGCCACTTCCACATTCTGTAATAGTGCCACACTGTGGCCTCAAAATTCTAATACTACTGTTGCCACTTGCACACTGTGCGGGTCAAACTTGACAACGGTTGACACTTGTTCTACGTCAATTCCTCTGGCACAGACATTAGTGGTGATGAGAAATTTTCCCTCCCCATATCTGTTGTAGTGCCACTCTGGCCTCATGACCTCGTCGTGCCACTCTGGCCTGACCTAAAAATTCTGCTAATACCGCTGCTACCACTTGCCCAGTCTGTCATTGTGCCACTCTGGGACCTCGAAATTCTACTAATACTACTGCTGCCACTTCCAAACTCTGTCGTTTGACCACTCTGTGACCTCATAATTTTGCTACTACAGTTGTTGCCACTTGCCCACGCTGTCATTGTGCCACTGTGTGGTTTCATAATGCTACAGATACTGCCACTGCCTCCTATATACTGTCGTTGTGCCGCTCTGTGGTCTCCAGATGCTAAAGCTGCTGTCACTGCCATCTCCACAGTGCCTGGTGGGGGAGGCTCTGCTTGTTTAAGCGTGTAATAGAACAGGTTCTGTAAGAAATCTATGTAGAATTAATGAATTGGTGTAAAAGGAGTGTGCTCTTTCATGTTATAGTCGGATCATGGGTCTCTGCACGGTTCTTTATAGCTGGCGCTAACATTGACCTGTAAGGCTGAGTTCAGACTTGAGTTATTTGGTGAGTTTTGGCCCCATAACTGGCCAAATACGTAAAGTGTGCAGTGATTCTAAGAGCGACGCCTGTTATCATACTGGCTCACAGTATTGTTTCACTACCACAGCAGACTCCCTAAGCGTGTTACTGCAAGGCACAGTGTTCTATATCACTTTACAGGCTCTCTGCAGCCCGGAAGTAGCCGTTTTTTAACGCTATTCGCCACAAAATTTATTCGGCTCGAACCGAATCTTTTCGGAAAATTCTGTGAACCAACCAAATCGAATTTTTGAAAAATTTGCTCATCTTTAATCTCAATCCATGCTATCCATCACCTGTATGGTATCATTGTCTAAAAACATGTATTATTCTAACAGTGTATATACTAAACATATAGCAACAATGCTATAAATGCAGCCCAAGGAATGGCAATCATATACTGAAAGTGAAAGAGAAAGAAATGTGTATTCAAAGATTTCCTATAGTGACTTAAAGGTTATGAACACCTTTTAAAAGCAAAAAAAAACAAACATCATTATGTAGGAGTATACAGATGTAGCTAGCATTATTTTGACACTAGCTGCCTCAGGATGGCCACTTTAATGCAGTTTGCTTCATTATTGCAATGTCTTTTTGTTGCTTTAGTATTTCAAACCAGTCAAAATAATGATGGCTACATCTGTACCTTGAGTTTAAATTTCAGGTTGCAATCTCACTGCAATCATAAGTCCTTCCTGAAGATCTGGATGCTTTCCTCCCTCTCCACACTCTGATCTGCTGTGTATAACCTCCTCACCTCCCTTTTGATATCTCTGTGGCCTACTGTGAAATGTGAGAGAAGGAAGGGCAGAGCAAAAGAATTCTGACAGCAGCCAGGAACAGTGTCAAGTCGGATCTATGCAAGAAGAAATAACAATGCTAACTATGCATAGATATTGCTCAGACTCTATAGCAGCAAAATTGTAATGAAGGTTATCCTTAACCCCTTAAAAGGGTTATCCAATAAACAGCCCTCCCATGTGGCGGGCCCATCACATTGCATATACTTACCTGGGTCTCCGCTTCCTGCGCCGCTCCTGGTCCCCGCACAGCCTCTGTGCTTCTCCCTGTACATGGATGAAAACATCCGATGTTGGAAGGAGCAGCCAATGGCAGGTGGGGACAGGGACGAGTCTCCCTAGCATCGTGGGTGATGCTATTAATAAAATGTAACATTGGTCAAGCTCTTCTCTTCTCTTCAGTGAGAGAGTTAATCCTAGGAAGATGAAAGTGTTCCCATAACTGAAAGATGAGATATACCCTGGAAAGCCACGTCTGAGGAAAGAATGACTGATAAAAATGAGAAATTTCTAATCTGGGAAGATACTCTGGAAGTTCATTGAGAGAAACTTTTTTTTTTTAAGACGGTTCATTGGAAGTGCGTGATTAAGACATTAACTGGTGTTGCAAGTAGGAGATATATCTGTCAATAAAACAATCTTTTTTAAAGTTTTTGCACAAATCTTGCATGATATAAAAATATGTTTTGCTCTGTGAGAAGGTAAATATGTTTATCTTACTCATACTGTGCATTTTAAACAATATGCTCTTGACTATTCATTGAGGATTCCATCTTTGTAGAATACATAATTTGGCAGACTCATCTATAGGCTTAAAGAATGTCCTGTTTCACTTTTGCGTGTGATTATAATTGATCATAGCCACCGCTTCAACTTTTAGACTCAGAGACCTTTAAACTCATTTAGGCTACATTCACACAACAGCAATTGCAAAAAAAAAAAATATCCATCAAGAATGCCCAGACATTTTTTCACTGATACCTGTTTGAAAAACAGCAATTAAAAATGGTCCCCTTCAATTGTATGGGGGCTGCTGGGTAACATAATAGGACATTAGAGATGAGCGAACGTGCTCGAAACGAGCACTGTAC
The DNA here is from genome assembly GCA_900303285.1 of Rhinella marina. Taxonomy (NCBI): domain Eukaryota; kingdom Metazoa; phylum Chordata; class Amphibia; order Anura; family Bufonidae; genus Rhinella; species Rhinella marina. Next base: position 63,762 of record ONZH01002589.1, read on the forward strand.
CGCTCGGCTGACCCTGCGCTTGCATGGGCGCAGGCAGGGCCGCTTTATCCATAGGGCATATGGTGCATCTGCACCGGGCCCACCAATAGGTCACGTGGGGGGGGGGCCCCCGGCCAGTCACATAAATTATTATTATTTTTTTTTATTTCCCGGAGAGGTGGGTGGGGGGGTTCGCTAGCCGGGGCGCACGCTCACCTGCAGGGGCGGACATACCGCGGTGCAGCCGGTTCGGCTGCACCGGGGCCCGGGACCGGAGGGGGGCCCTTTCTTCCCGGCGGCAGGTAGAGATGAGCGCTTCCATTTTGGAAGCGCTCATCTCTATATTCATCTGTATCGCCGTCCTTAGGACGGCGATACAGATGGATAATGCGGGGCAAGGGAGGGAGAGGCGTGTCCCTTCCCCGTTCCTCTGATAGGCTGCAGGCACTAGGCCTGTAGCCTATCAGAGGCCGGCACAGGCGGCGCGATGACGTCATCGCGCCGCCTGAGCCGTACAGCGCGGGACACAGGCCGGAAGAGGCCTGCATCGCGTCGCTGACAGAGGCAAGGAGGTAAGTATAACTGTTAATTTTTTTTTATTTAAGTTGGCACTCAGTGGGGGCACTATGGGGGAGGAGCACTATGGAGGAGAGGCACTATGGGGGCCACTTTGGAGGGGGAGCACAATGGAGAAGGAACACTATGGGGGCCACTATGGAGGAGGAGCACTATGGGGGGCCACTATGGAGGAGGAGCACTATGGGGGGCCACTATGGAGGAGGAGCACTATGGGGGGCCACTATGGAGAAGGAAAACTATGGGGGCTACTATGGAGGAGGAGCACTATGGGGGGCCACTATGGAGGAGGAGCACTATGGGGGGCCACTATGGAGAAGGAACACTATGGGGGCTACTATGGAGGAGGAGCACTATGGGGGGCCACTATGGAGGGGGAGCACTATGGGGGGCCACTATGGAGAAGGAACACTATGGGGGCTACTATGGAGGAGGAGCACTATGGGGGGCCACTATGGAGGAGGAGCACTATGGAGGAGGAGCACTATGGAGGGGGAGCACTATGGGGGCCACTATGGAGGGGGAGCACTATGGGGGGCCACTATGGAGAAGGAACACTATGGGGGCTACTATGGAGGAGGAGCACTATGGGGGCCACTATGGAGGGGGAGCACTATGGGGGGCCACTATGGAGGGGGAGCACTATGGGGGGCCACTATGGAGGGGGAGCACTATGGGGGGCCACTATGGAGGAGGAGCATTATGGGGGGCTACTATGGAGGAGGAGCACTATGGGGGGCCACTATGGAGGAGGAGCACTATGGGGGGCCACTATGGAGGAGGAGCACTATGGGGGGCCACTATGGAGGAGGAGCACTATGGGGGGCCACTATGGAGGGGGAGCATTATGGGGGGCACTCTGGAGGAGGAGGACGACTATGGGGGGCCCTATATATATACTGGCACTATGGAGGGCGAGGATCACTATGGGGGCCCTATCTTATATTCTGGCAGACATGGGGGCACTATGGAGAAGGGGGGGAGAGGAGCACTATTGGGGTCATTGTATAGGGGCACTAAGAGGGTTTTTTGGGTACATAGTAGGGGGCATTGGCACATTATGAGGGCACTATGGGGACATTGGCTGGCCGGGGGCACTAATTATTTCTATTGTTGGGACTATTACTATCAGCTTAGCACAGTTATTTTTGGGGAAAATTTTGGTTATAATTTAGTGTCAGGGACACTATTTCCTGGGTGCAGTTATTTTAATTACTGAAGGCGGTAGTATTTGAGGGGGACTGTTTCTGCAGTATAGTTTTGGGGAGCACAGCGGGCACAGTATTGGGGAGTGGCAGGATGAGGAGTTCAAGAAGGTGGAAGAATGATAGAAAAGTAGGAATCTAAGATGTCTATTTGTCAAACTCCACAGAGAGAAGAGATGGCTGGAAGAAATCATCATGGCAGTCTGGTCTGAAAGGAAAAGATGAGGAAAGAGAACATCTACATCTAAGAAGACGTCACTGGATGTAGGAGGTATGTGGACCTGTATTAGGCTACTTTCACATCTGAGTTGGTGATTCTGGCAGGCTGGTCCAGCAGAGAACAGCCTTCTGGAATTCACCGGCTCTGGCACTGCTGGATGCAGACAGAATGCCCGCCGGCCCCATTAACTATAATGGGGTCAGGCAGAGATCCGGCCACAATCTGGCAAAAATGCAGAGAATCAGCAGGACACAAACCTCTGCATGACTGAGTCTGTGTCCGGCCAATTTCTTGCATTCTCTGCCAAATCAGGTGGCCGGAGTGTAGTGCTGCAGGTGTGAAAGTAGCCTTACCCTGTATGTTTTGTATTGCTGTATGTAATGTTAGGACACCATAGGTTAGGTTGAGAATTTGGTTTGGGAATGGCGGGGGGGGGGGCGCCCCCAAACACATTCCTTGCACAAGGGCCCTCTGCTGTCTGTGTCCGCCCCTGCTCACCTGTAAACTTAGGAATCGGTGAGGCGGCGCCATCCGGCTCCAGTGCGGCTCCGCCGGTGGGCGGCGCGATGAAGTGACGCGGGCGGCGCGATGACGTCATCGCGCCGCCTGCGACGTTCCTCAGGAGACCCGCAAGAGGCAAGAGGCTGGCTGGGTCTGCATCGTGGGACCGCGGACCGCGCCAGGACAGGTGAGTATAAACTGCCCTCCTACATGCTGCCCTAAACCTAGCCCCTGCCACCCTATTTCAAACCCCCAATACTGGCCTTGCCTTAACCCTGGCCTCTAACCCTAATATTGACCCCAACCATAATACAGGCCCCTGACCCCCTAATACTGGCCCTGCCTGACCCTCTAACCCTGGCCTCTAACCCTAATTCTGACCCTGCATTGACCCTAACCATAATACAGGCCCCTGACCCCCTAATACTGGCCCTGCCTGACCCCTAACCCTGGCCTTTAACCCTCAATACTGGCCCTGCATTGACCCCAACCGTAATACAGGCCTCTGACCCCCTAATACTGGTCCTGCCTGACCCCCTAACCCTGGCCTTTAACCCTCAATAATGGTCCTGAATTGACCCCAACCGTAATACAGGCCCCTGACCCCCTAATACTGGCCCTGCCTGACCCTTAACCCTAGTACTGGCCCCTGACCCCTACTCTGTAACTGACCTCTAACCTTGGACCCCTAACCCTGATACTGAACTCTAATACTGTCCCTAACCCTAATATTGACCGCTAACCCTAATGTACGGTACTGACCCCTAATACTTTCTCCTTTACATCACCATATTTGTTTTGTGATCCACAATTGCGGCTCCACAGAACACGGATACTGGCACATGCCCAGCCCATGATAAAAATGCCTGTTCTTGTCTGAAATTGCAGTCAAGAATAGGACATGCTCTATCTTTTTTGCAGGGCTGTGGAGCGGAACTACGGATTTGCAGCCCCATTGAAGTTAATAGAAATATGATCATATGAATGTACCCTAATGTTGCCTCTGACCCCAATACTGGCCCTAAGGGTGCATTCAGATGACCATATTTCTGGGTCTGCATCCGTTTCACAATTTTGCGGAATGAGTGCAGACCCATTCAATTCAATGGGGCCGCAAAAGATGCTGACATCACACCATGTACTGTCCACATCTGTAGTTCCGTTCCGTGGCCCCACAAAAAATATAAAGCAAATGTCCTATTCTTGCCTGCAATAATATGCATTTCTATATAGGGCTGGCACTGTGCGGTCTGCAAAATGTGTTCTGTGGATCCACAATTTGTGGGCTGCTAAACACTTTCGGTCGTCTGAATGTAGCTTTATGCTAATACTGGCCCCTAACCCCAATACTGGCCCCTAACCCCAATACTGGCCCCTAACCGCCAATACTGGCCCCTAACCACCAATAGTAGCCCCTGACACCAATAGTAGCCCCTGACACCAATACTAGCCCCTAACACCAATACTAGCCCCTAACACCAATACTGCTCCCTAACCCCAATAATGGCCCTAAACCCCAATACTGGCCCCAAACCCTAACACTAATGCTAATCCTATCCCTTAAACTGACTGGAACCTTAACTACAACCCCCAATACCTCACACAGTGACCATAATATATGACCGTCCACATATATCTGTATGTACTGCATCTTTTATACCTCACACCTGACACATAGTATACATACAGAGTACTGATACGTCAGGTACAAGGTATAATAGATGCAGTGGGTAAACGTATATAGTATATACAGCAGTGTACTGGTATGTGAGGTATAATAGATGTAGTGTGTACAGATATATAGTATATACAGCAGTGTACTGATATATGAGGTATAACACATGCAGTGTGTACAGGTATATAGTATACAAAGCAGTATACATCACACCTCCCATGTCAGTACACTGCTGTATATACTATATATCTGTACACACTGCATCTATTATACCTCACACATCAGTACACACTACATCTAATACACACCGTATCTGTGTGTAGCACTAATGCTGCTGTTATATTCAGGACACAGTATGTGGCACTGAGATGAGTCTGTGTCAGTCTGCAGGATGTGTTGGTAAAGTGTGAAGATAAAGAGATCTTCTCGGCAAAATCTGCAGAGCTGAATTGTGGACGGAAGAAGTCATCATGGTGGTCTGAGCCAGATGGGGAAGAACTCAGGAGAAGACATCACCTGTAAGTAACTAAATGGAAATGATTATTCTGCTACTGACTGTGTATGATGAGTGTTGTAGTCACCTGGATGATCTACAGCTAAGGGGTTGATCACACATCAGTTATTTGATCAGTTATTGCCATCAGTTATTGTGAGCCAAAACCAGGTGCGGGTCAAAAACACCAAACAGGTGCAGATCTTTTCATTACCCCTGATCTCTGTTTAGTGTCCACTCCTGGTTTTGGCTCACAATAACTGATGGAAATAACTGATCAAAAAACTGATATGTGAACAACCCCTTAGGCTACTTTCACACTGGCGTTTTCAGGATCCGTTTGTGAGATCCGTTCCAGCGTCTCACAAACGGTCCTGAACTGATCAGTTTCCCCTAATGCATTCTGAATGGATAAGGATCCGTTCAGAATGCATCAGTTTGCCTCCGTTCCGTCTCCATTCCGCTCTGCAAGCGTTTTGGTGTCCACTTGACCAAGCGGAATGGATGCGGATCCGTCTCCGCTCCAATGCAAGTGAATGGGAGCGGATCCGTTTGCTAATGCACATTAGCAAACGGATCCGTTCCCTATGGGACTTTCAATGGAGTTCAGAACGGATCCGTTTTGCCTATGTAAAACATAGGCAATGCTGATCTGTTCTGAACGGAAGCAAACGAATGCATTTTCGGGCGGATCCGTCTGAACGCAAGTGTGAAAGAAGCCTAATGATGGGTGGTAGCATGCTGTTTTGTGCAACAACAACTCCCAGCATCCTTTTGCACATGTTCAGGCCATACTGGGAGCTGTAGTTGCACACCCTACACGGTCATATGGCGAGGGATGACCTGACTACTCAGATGGTTCTGGTGCCGTATTTATGTAGAGAACCTGGTTCTGGTGCTGTATTTATGTAGAGAGCTTGGTTCTGGTGCTGTATTTATGTAGAGAGCTTGGTTCTGGTGCTGTATTTATGTAGAGAACTTGGTTCTGGTGCTGTATTTATGTAGAGAACTTGGTTCTAGTGATGTATTTATGTAGAGAACTTGGTTCTAGTGATGTATTTATGTAGAGAACTTGGTTCTGGTGCTGTATTTATGTAGAGAACCTGGTTCTGGTGCTGTATTTATGTAGAGAACTTGGTTCTGGTGATGTATTTATGTAGAGAACTTGGTTCTAGTGATGTATTTATGTACAGAACATGGTTCTGGTGCTGTATTTATGTAGAGAACTTGGTTCTGGTGATGTATTTATGTAGAGAACTTGGTTCTGGTGATGTATTTATGTAGAGAACTTGGTTCTAGTGATGTATTTATGTACAGAACATGGTTCTGGTGCTGTATTTATGTAGAGAACTTGGTTCTGGTGATGTATTTATGTAGAGAACTTGGTTCTGGTGATGTATTTATGTACAGAACATGGTTCTGGTGCTGTATTTATGTAGAGAACTTGGTTCTGGTGCTGTATTTATGTAGAGAACTTGGTTCTGGTGATGTATTTATGTAGAGAACTTGGTTCTAGTGATGTATTTATTTACAGAACATGGTTCTGGTGCTGTATTTATGTAGAGAACCTGGTTCTGGTGCTGTATTTATGTAGAGAACTTGGTTCTGGTGCTGTATTTCTGTAGAGAACTTGGTTCTAGTGATGTATTTATGTACAGAACATGGTTCTGGTGATGTATTTATGTATTGAACTTGGTTCTGGTGATGTATTTATGTAGAGAACCTGGTTCTGGTGCTGTATTTATGTAGAGAACTTGGTTCTGGTGATGTATTTATGTAGAGAACTTGGTTCTGGTGCTGTATTTGACTTATGGGTTTGGTTTGGTGCTGTGTGTATGTAGTGATCTTGGTTCTTGCTCTGTATTTGTGTGTTAAACAGACATCTGATGCTATACGTCTAATACTATCCATTCACATTTGCGTTTGGGTCACAGATTCGGTTAAAAAGACCGGACAGAAAAGTTCTGCATGCATCATTTAAGCAGCATATGATTATATGTTTCCAGCAAGGCCTTATGCTGTGTTTTTACCATATTGAGGCAGCAAAGGCCTTGCTGGGTAACTTATTTAACCCTATGCTGCATCAATAACTAATATAGCCTAAGGGTTATGTTTAGATACAAGCAGCATAGGGTTAAAAAGGTTACTTACCAAGGCATTTTGCTGCCTCAATATGGTAAAAACAAATAAAATTTGGTGTTTATTTATTTTTTTAAGGAGGCAAAATGCATGTGGGGGCGGGGCAGGGGTGGAGCGTGTGGGGGCGGGGCAGGGGTGGAGCGTGTGGGGTGGGACAGGGGTGGAGCGTGTGGGGCGGGACAGGGGTGGAGCGGGGGGAGCGGGAGCGGGGGGGGGCCCACTCTTGATCTTTGCACTGGGCCCACCAATGTCTTAAAACGGCCCTGGGCGCAGGCAGCCGCTTCCGTCCTCCTGAGGAGGACGGAAGCGGCTTCCTGCGCCCCTGCGAGCGCAGGGGAGCCGAGCGGTACAGTGCTCGTTTCGAGCACGTTCGCTCATCTCTATAGGACATGTCTTATCCATGGCCCATTAAAGGAACTCTGTGACTAGAACCATTGTATTCAATGGTTGTGAAAATGACCTTGTGACGATTGTTACAAAAACAGATGTCAAACAGACGTTTTTTACTCATGTGAAATCATGTGAATATAGCCTTAGACTACAGAGACAGCTAGCTCACATTGACCCTACTGTACGCAAATTTTCTTGAGAAACTGTTCAACAAGACAGGAGCAGGAGACCTGGTTTAAAGGGGTTGTCTCACTCCAGCAAATGACATGTATCATGTAGACAAAGTTAATACAAGACACTTATTAATATATTGTTATTATCCATATCGCCTCATTTGCTGTCTTGATTCATTTTTTCCATCACATTATACACTGATTGTTTTTGGTGGTCATGCCTGCACAATATAGGAAGCCAACGCCTTTTCCTATAGTGTGCAAGCATGTCCACCGCTGCTGGATTGCAGGGTGGTCATAACCATGGACATGAGCAGTTTATAATGTGATGGCAAAATGAATAAAATCAGCAAAGGAGGCAATATGGACATTCACACTACATTAGTAAGTGCCTTGTATTAATTTTGTAATACTAAAAGTTGACTAAAAATATTGCTGTACACTACCACCTCTGAAAGCAGTCATTGGATGCAGTTTATGCATACTGACAGTTTACATGTGAGGACTGAAGCACAGTGAAGACGGTCAGGGATGCACGGAGCCAGAACTAAATATGTTTCCTTTCACAGGTCCGGTAGGGTGGGGGAATTTAAAAAAGCAAGACAATCCAGGAAAACTCCTTTAAGATCTGTGGTGGTCAGAAGCCTCTGTTGCCGTGCCTCAGCTTGGATATGTATTGCATTACTTCAATGATCACCAGGGACATACGTTTAAGACTGAACAATTCAATGGATACAAGTCTATGGATATTCACATACAGTATGAGGGAATTAAAGCAATTTAGAACTATGGTTATAATTAGTGTTGAGTGAATTGAAGCACCAAAGCTGAATTTGATTGAAAGTTTGGGAAAAATTAAATTTTCCACAAAGCTGAATTTCCTCACACTTCGTGGTAAGGAATCATTTTTCCTAAAATGGTGGTTAGAGTTGTCTTAGAAAAAACGGGAAAAAAAATACTCACCTCATCCACTGGCTCTCACAGAGGCAGTCCGCTCCTCTCTTGAATGGAAAAGACCTGCTGAAGGACCTGTGCTGAGCATGATGACGTCATTGTCGCCATGAGGTCACTATGGGAGCGTCTGGTGACATCATCACACTCCGCACAGGTCCTTTGACAGGTTGTTTCCAAGTGAAGAGTGGACTGCCTTTACATGAGCAAGTGGATGAGGTGAGTGAATTTTTTTTTTTAAACGCAAAAGGTCATATTGCATTACCATTTTTAACAGCCGTTAGATAGGTGCACTTCTGTCTAAGCAGCCGCTAAAAATGGCCCCATAGGTTGATAGGTTGAATAGGGTTTTAACATAATGATTCGTGAAAAATTTATTTGTAATAAATTGAATTTCTTATCAAACTTCTGTGAAGCTGCCGATTTGAATTTTTCAAAAACGTTGCTTATCTCTAGATATAATTGTTGAGACTTGCTTATTACTTTATTTCATAACACTATTTTCAGTTACTTTGAATGTGTTCATTACATGAATGCAGCTTCCTTAATATGAGAATATGGTATTTGAAGAAATGTATTAAACCTTTTAACAGCATGCACAATATAATCATGTGATGAGCCGCATCTCTCAGTTGTTCATTACATTTAGACAACTGGCAACTGTAAGTTGTATAGAACATACCATCTCTTGTGGTCTCTGCCTCAACCGTCCCACCAAAAGTTTCCTCTGTGGTTTTCAGGTCATCATTGTTGTCTACCTCTTCTTCATAACTGTATTCTTCTACCTCTCTTTCAGCATATTCTGCAGTCTCTTCTGGTTTTTCAAGTTCCATCTCTTTGTAGTCCACACTTTTAGAAGATCCAAATAGTTGTTATTAACGTCCGATACATATTTTATCAAAAGAATTGAAATAATGCAGTCTGTTTTTATAAGGTACTAGGGAAAATTGAATCTAACATATTTTACAGAAATCTAAAGTGACTTGTACAAGGTGTAGTATATGATGTTTTTCTAGATGGGAAGCATTAGCAGAAATTGATATTGTCAGCTTTTTTACTCAGTACACTCACAATGGCAATTTCCAAATATGAACTGCACCTGTTTGCTTTGGGATGACCTTTCAGAATAAGTTACATAGTTAATACGGTTTAAAAAACACGACATTAAATCCATCAAGTTCAATCAAGGCATAGGTGGGGATGAGAATCACAGAAGGAAGTGAAACTCAGATTTCTACACATTTTCATAAGCATTAATGTTGTTTATTTTTAAGAATTCATCTAAACCCTTTTTAAAACCGCCCACTGTTCCTGGTGTGACCACGTCCTGAGGAAGCCTATTCCACAGATTCACAGTTCTTACAGTAAAGAAGTTTTGACGCTTCTGAAAACTGAACTTTTTCTTCTCCAGTCGGAGGCAGTGCCCCCTTGTCTTTTGAGGGCATTTGACATGAAACAGTTTTTCACCATATATTTTGTATGGCCCGTTTATATTTGTATAGGTTAATCATGTCCCCCCTTAGACGTCTCTTCTCAAGACTAAAAAAATTCAATTCTTTTAAACTTTCTTCATAACTAAGAACCTCCATGCCCCTTATCAGTTTAGTCACTCTTCTCTGTACTTTTTCCAGCTGTAGAGTGTCCTTTCTATGGACTGGTGCCCAGAACTGAACTACATATTATACACGAGGCCGCACCAACGCTTTGTAAAGTGGTGTAAATGAGGAATAGCACTATACCCTGTATGATCATTTAATGATTTGTGTATGTCATTTGTCACCAGTTTCTCCTCTGAAGAGTTAGGGCTGTATTACACAAACAGATTATTTGGCAGATTTTCTGACCAATCATTGGTCTGACTGGACAGATAATTGGTCAGATAATTTGTTGGTGTAATACAGGCCTTAGTGTACACTCGCTGCTCTGATCTGTGAGTACACATCCTCAGAAGCAACAGCATGAAAAACTGTGCCACTGAAAAATAAAACTCATCTCCGAAAACAATTTCTCATAGAGCCACGATAACAGACAAATAGAAATTTTATAGCTCTTTGTGCCAAGAAAAAAAAAATGAAAAAATTCCTCCAAAATAAATGTTAATGTTAACTAAATGGCTAACCACAATGGATGCCTCATCCTTACAGAGGGCCTGTTCGCTCTCCGGTTTAAGCAAATACTTTTATGCTCCTTAACCCCTTTGCACCCAGCGCCGTAACAGTACGGTGCTGGGCGCGTGTTTCAAGATGGCGCCTGCTCCTGAGCAGAGCGGGCGTCATGGCTGCGGGTGGACTCCTGATTACTACAGCAGACACCCGCGGATGATGTCAGCTACCGGCGGCTGATGCCGATCGCTGACATTTAACCCCTCGGATGCCGTGGTCAATCCTGACCACGGCATCCGAGCGCGGCAAACACCAGAACCGTGTGGCGATCACAGGAGCCAGAGCATGTCTGCAGCAGCCCCTGTCATAGTGAATGACAGGAGGAGGCTGCATAGTCTTTCCTATGGAGCCCTTGTGTGTAATAGGGCTCCATAGGAAACTAGTAAAATCACCATAGACTCCAATGCTAATGCATTGGAGTCTATGATATAAGCAATCAGATGATTGCTTGTTATAGTTCCCTATGGGAACTATAAAAAAATTAAATAAAGTTTTAAGAAAAAAAAAAACATAAAAATTCAAATCACCCCCTTTCTCCAAAATAAAAGTACTAAAAAAATAAAAAATACACATCATGGGTATTGCCATATGCGAAAATGCCCATATTATAAAAATATTAAAATTTCTTTCCCATATGGAAAACAGCGAAACGGAAAAAAACGTCAAAACGGCCGATTCGCCATTTTTTGTCGCCTTTATCAAAAAGTCATACACACCCTAGAATGGTATAAATGAAAAGTTCAGATTGCCCTGCAAAAAAATGAGTCCCCATACAGCTCCCTACACATAAATACCTAAAAGTTATAGGGGTCAAATTATGACGACGAAAAAAAAATTCCAACTCAAAACGCAAGGAAAAACGATATATATTAGATATTGCCGGATTCGTACTGACCTATAGAATGAAAGTAACTAGTCAGTTTTAAGGCATATCGAACGCCGTAAAAAACAAACAAACTTAAAACTGTGGCGGAATTGCGTTTTTTTTTTTGCAATCTCTCCCGATTTGGAATTTTTTTCCCGCTTTCCACTCCACCATATGCAAGATTAAATGGTGGCATTGAAAAGTACAACTTGGCACGCAAAAAAAACTTGGGAGTGAAAGGGTTAAAATGAGAATTCTGGAGCATCATTTAATTCCTCTGTTATTTCTCATGTAAATGTGTGAATTAGCTGAAGACTGTGAAAACATTCAACGAACATCTAAATGTCCAACTACTCACCTTTTTGCTAAAGAGAAAACAGAATCCCCACGTCCTTCACATTCTCCTTGAAAAGCTGGAGGTGGGTAGGAGTTTATCTCATCTATAAACAATATTCACAGAAATTTACAATTTAAAAACTGCAATAGATGACCTTCCTCATTGTATATAAAGTATAAATCACTTAAAGGGAACATGTCAGCTCCCTTACTAAAGGTCCCTAAATACATTAGTGTACTGTTTGCCAAACCCATTGAGAACAGAGACATTCTATTATCTGTTGAGAGCTCCTGATTCTCCACTGACAGAGGATGTCAGGATAGAGAAAGTTTGGGTGAAATGCATATTTCCCCCCTATCCTTTTGTTCTCATGGGAGATAAGTATGAGAAATGTCTGGCAGCCACTTTCTTCTCAAGCCAAACACGTATGAGATGAACAATTATTATACCAAATTACATTTAATTTTTGCTATGTTCTATTTTCTAAACTTTTTTTTCACATTTTTTGGTGAGGACAAAAAAAAATGGCAATTTTGCCATTTTGATTTCTTTCCGTTATAGTGTTACTGTACAGAACAAATCCTTTTTTGCTTTTGTTTTTTTTTTGGTAGTTTATTTTTAGTCACTCAAGGCTTTTTTTCTCTTGAATTTACATACTGATGATCTATACTCAGGATAGGTCATCAGTATCAGATTGGTGGGGTTTGAATCCTGGAACCCTGCTGATGGGAGAGTAGTCTCCCCATCACAAACAGATGCCATGCCATTGCCATAATGATACAAGAGCAAGAGTGTTTTAAGTAAGAGTTTGATAGACACCATACTCCACATTTTCATAAAACAATTGTTCACCATTTCAGGACTATGATAATGCTATTCTGCACAGCAGATTAAGCCATTATTCTTTATTAAATTGGTTGCATGAGATTATAAAAAAGTCTGCTTGTTTTTGAGAAGCAGCACTACTATTTTTCATGGGTTGTGTCTGCTGTTGCAGCTTCGTCCCATTCAGTTTCAATAATACATGTGGAATTATCCTTAGGAGAAAAAAAAGCTCATCATCTTTAAATGTTTTTACACAATTTCTTAGACTGGATAAGGCCTCTTTCACACTAGCATTAGCACGGATCCGGCACCTAAAGGGTGCCAACGGATCCGTGCTAACACTGATACATGTGTGGAGCCGGAGCAGCGCTCCAGCCCCACACATGTTAACACAGACATACATACAGACATACAGACATACATACATACTCACATACTCCAGGGACGCCGGCAGCATGTCTTCACGCGCCTCCTGCGCGCAGTGATGACGATTCCCCACAGCGCCCTCTGCTGGGCACAGTGGGGAAACGTCATAGCTGCGCGCAGGAGGCGCGTGAAGACATGCTGCCGGCGTCCCTGGAGTATGTGAGTATGTATGTGTGTATGTATGTATGTCTGTATGTATGTATCTATCTCTGTAGCCGGATCCGGAATGACCCCCCATTGCAAATCAATGGAGGACAGATCTGGATTACTGGTGTGTCCACACCAAACGGATCCGTCCCCATTGACTTGCATTGGGGGTCATTCCGGATCCTTCTTGGTGCGGATGCCTGGACCGGAGAGCAAACCGCAGCATGCTGCGGTTTGTTCTCCGGTCTGAAGATGGAACGGAATGCTTTCAGGAGCATTCCGTTGTCTTCAGTTCAGTTTTGTCCCCATTGACAATGAATGGGGACAAAACTGAAGCGTTTTTTTCCGGTATTGAGCCCCTATAACGGAACTCAATACCGGAATTTAAAAACGCTAGTGTGAAAGTAGCCTAAGTAATGTATTGTCTGAGCACTCGGATAAAAAAAATATGTCTACTTACGGTTAAGAAGGTTGATAAAGGCATGGCTGAATCTCTCAGCATAAACCAGTTCAGGCCTTGACATAGTAAGCAAATGCAATGCATGCTGATCTTGAGGGAGGCTAGAAAGCTCAGTAAGCTCATTGTGGTTTATGTCTTTCCCAAAGGCCAGAACAAACAGTGTGAATTTTTCACACTTAGCTTTTCGAGATATTTCTTTCAGTTTTTCTCTGTCCCAGACACTTGTTCTGCTGTTGAGGAGTGTAAAAATGACTTTGTGCTTCCTTGTATTTGAAGATTTTCTAAAAATGTTCTCTATAGCCCATTGGATTGAGTAGCCCAGAGCAGATGGACCTTCAAGCTGTGTGACATCTTCTTTAATGTGCCTCTTCATTAAACTTCTGTCGTTGTATGAATCAAGCCCAAACTCTTTTTTAACAGGCTTCACATTTCTGTTTGGCATGAAGTTTGGTGTAGCTTGTTGAATTAATGCCACCCTAGCCCCTGTGCCTGGCACATTAGGTTGTGATGATACTACCAAATGGTCAAGTATTGTGCTTACAAAATCTTTTGCCCTCAAAAAGTCATCACTTCTCACAGTACGAGAACCATCTAGGATAAAGACTATGTCCATGTCTATTTCAGTGGGAGGGACAGGAATCCAACTCACACTCTTCATCAGGGATGCATTTGTCTGAAATACAATTGAATATTGGAGTGTTTAGTGCTATGTTAAAACACTCAGAATTAAAGGTGGCAAATGCAGATTTAGATGCATTAAGATTTACTTTTTTAACTCAGAACTGAACAACAGAAGTTATAGAATAAAGATAGGAAAAGCACAATATTCCTTAGGCTTTGTTCACAGTTCAGAGTACATAATTGAGGTATACAGAGGGACAAGTTCTCAGCGCATATGGAGAATAGCATGTAATGAACCAATTCTATGTCAAATAAATATCCTGTTAGCACACACCTGGGAGGTATCCAACCTTCATACCTTTTTTGTTAATTACAGTATAGTCAACTAGACTTTTCAATATGAGGCCATCCCACTAAATATGCATACCACACAGTATATACAGGTGGTCCATCAAGTTTCAATGGCCTCAGTATATAATATCAAGAACATACTGTACAATGGCCCATTGGAACTTGAAACCAGACTCAACATACAATGCCACAAACACCGCTGAGCTGCAGTACGTGTGATTAAAGCCTCATTCACACATCAGTGTTTGGTCAGTGATTCCCATTATTGGCCAAAACCAGGCATGGAGCCTCCACAAACACAAGGTATAAGGAATGTGCACCTGTTTAGAGCCGCACCTGTTTTGGCTCACAATCACTGATGGAAATCACTAACAAAAACACTAACGTGTGAATGAGGCTTAACTGGAACATCAAACCAATCAACATTTCAAACTCACTAGCAAAATGCATTGGTTGTATTGTTGTCTAGTAGTATCTCTTTACTGTAGAGAGTGGGAGAACATTACCTGTACTGTCCTCTATCTGTGCCAGGATGAGCTACTCCTTTTGAACCAGGAGATGACTTCTCCATTACATTTTTCTGGTATTTTCTTTTATATTGGAATGAGATTTTTACGGCTTTTCAAACAATAACCTGTTTTCCAAAGAGTTAAGGTATGAACACTTGGAGCAAGTATTGAAGTTACCGAGAGGCCATTAACAATGAAGATCGACTAAACAGTGCAGTCTTCATTAGTTAAATGAAAGGAAGCTATGGGCTAATTGGCCACTCGTTCAAGGCAGCAACATGCCCGCAACCTGACCAGATCATGGCCACGTTGTGTCGGCATACCATTATGGGTTCAAGTTACAATATTGTTAACTTACAATTGTCATCCTGGAACCAATTAATATCATAACTTGCTTTTCTTTTCTTTTCTTTCTTTTCTTTTCTTTTTTTTTTAACTAAGGAGGTCAACTGCTGAAGCTAATATACAGCTGCATAAGTTGGGGCTGTACACTCGGCCAGGCTAAGTTAGTGTTTAGCCAATGGATGGAAAAATTATTATTTAACAGATGTTTCCACCTATTGTGTCACTTGCTTGATACCTTTAGGTTGTAAACTAGAACTATGACAAATGCTCTTTGCTTTCTTGGTTCACATTAAAACATGGTGATAAGCAGATGACAGCTTACATATTTCAAGCAACACTCCTCACCTCTACACTAGCTGATAAAGTTATGATTATAGACCATTTTAAAATCTATAAAGCAAAAAACCTAATTTATGTTTTTTAATTCTGGTGCTGTATCTCAAAGTATTTGCCTGATTGAGTTGTTGGCTTGCAAATCCCTGAGCTATCTACACACTGATGAGGTCATTCCTAGACTAGAGTTCTTTGTATGTTAAATAATGTAGAATACACACACACACACACACACACACACACACAAACTTCGGGTTCGTCCAAGATTTTTTTAAAACTGTGCAGAATTCTATATAAAATAAAGAAAAAAAAACATTAATAGGCTTGTCTTCCCACTCATCATTCACATTTCTGCTCTTTGCCAATTTTAAAAAATCTTAGACAACAATCTCCTTCTGCTTCGATCCTATTGTGTTTCATATTACAATCAAAAACTGAGAGCTGTACAAAAAATTCTTCTATAGGAATTTCTCTACCTCCTCTTTCTCACAAAGCTGTTTCTGGCTGTAAGACAACTGTTCTGTCTGCAACGGTATACTAGTTATATTAAATCTCACCTCATTGAGAAAGCACCTCCTCTTAGCTGTTTGCTAGCCAAAAATGGAGGGGATCAGAAGACGATTTACACCTGTGTTTTCTGCAAAATTCCATGAAGCTTGTTGCTTTCAACAGCTACGAAAAATCCTGCAGACTTCCAAACACTCTAGGCCTCTTTTACACATACTTTTTCTGTCTTTCAATAGTTTGTAATTAATTTTTTTACATACATTTTTGATGTGTTTTTTATGTGACTTTTTACATGTATATTTACCTAAAACATACTGGAAGCCACATAATCCAAAACTGCTACCAAAACATCAATAACTATTTTTGTGGTTGTGATGCTTCACTGACTCACTTGTAACTGTGGCTGACATCCTACTCCTTGCCACTGCTCTTGTACTACATTCCTCCACCTGCTTAGTGGAGTGTGGAGTGCATACACTGAGAGGGCCAGTCTTTCCAGTCTTCTTAAGTAGGTGTCTGACCAAAAGATCCATTTGTTTCCTGTAGGCTGTGAAGGTGTATCGTTCCTCTTTTGTTTGACATTGACCTGGTTTGTATATTTGACCATATCCACTTGTCTGTTGCCCATTTTGAGCTATGCATGTCTACTGGTTTCAACCCTAGGCCACCTGCCTCAACCTGTGCTTTGTTTAACTATGATCCCTGCTCACTGTCTTGGTAATGTTAATCGATATCTTCTATTCATACACGCATGAGTCATTGCTAATGCTAATGGATGTGTCCTTGTAGGGCCTGAGGGGAAGAACTCAATCTCTTAGATTCCAGTCACTGGTTTAGTCCTAAGTAGAGATGAGCGAGCATGCTCGTCCGAGCTTGGTGCTCGTTCAAGTATTAGGGTACTCGTAAGTGTTCGTTGCTCAGACGAGTATCTCGCCATGCTCGAGGAAATGGCATCTCCCGCATTTTGAATTTTTGGCGGCTATGAACTCAGCCAATCACAAGCCAGGAGACTCTGCGGTACACCCAGCATCACGTGGGGCCCTTACATGTCGATAGCAAGGGTTGGCTGGCCTGATCAGGTGACCCTGGAATATACTAGTGACTGGCCGCGGTGCTCGGCTCAGTCGCTGCCTGGATGTCGTTAGAAACAGATCTGCTGCGTTTCAGGGAGAGTGTTAGGGCCTGGATTTAGTTCTCTGTTCGGCAGGAGTGATCTCAAAAGAACTCAACAGCCCTTCTAAGGGCTACAAGACATTTTTTGTCTCCTGGCTGGGCTGGCTGGCACTAGTAGTGCAGCTATCGCCATATATAACAATTTTTTTTTATTGTTTTATCTCAGTGATACAAATCCATTTCATACAGCTGTGTGGAACCATTCTGTGTGTCACAGTTCAGCTGTCCAGTCACCACAAACCGAAATCCGTATTTTCTGTCCAGGTGACCCATACTGTACGTCACGTAATTAAAAAAGGTCTTTTGCTCTCACTGATACAGCTACATTAGTAAAATCTCTGTGCGACATTTGTCTGGGTTGCACTTAATATAGCCACAGTCAGCAGGGGCTGAGTTTTCTCTCTGATATATTCTGCACGTCACGTTAAAAAAAACAAAACAAAAAAAAAAAATTGTTTATTTGTTGTTTTATCTCAGTGATACAAATCCATTTCATACAGCTGTGTGGAACCATTCTGTGTATCACAGTTCAGCTGTCCAGTCACATAGTAACATAGTAACATAGTTTGTAAGGCCAAAAAAAGACATCTGTCCATCCAGTTCAGCCTGTTTTCCTACAAGTTGATCCATTTGTCTGGGTTGCACTTAAGCAGGCCAAGTCTGCCTAATCTAATAGTTTCAGTGTAATTTCTCCATACTGCACGGTACGTAATAACATACGTAATTTTGCTCTAACTTATCCACCTATATATTAACTTGTTCAGATTGAACAAGTTTGTGAGTTTCAGTACAGCAGGCCCATTTTTTTTTTTAAATATATAATACACTTATATACAGAAAATGTTGAACCCCAGGGCAAAGGATCGAGGACGAGGGCGTGGGCATTCAATTACTGCAGGGGGCAGAGGCCGTGGTCTTGGGCAGGGTGAGACAGTACCTGCTGATGAGGGAGCAGGGGAATGCTGCAGACCTACACTCCCTAGCTTTATGTCTCAACTTACAGGGACACGTGGTAGAGGACTGTTGAAACCACAACAGTGCGAACAGCTGATGTCGTGGATTGCGGACAATGCTTCAAGTAATTTGTCCACCAGTCAGTCTTCCACGCAGTCCTCTCACGTTACCCAAGGGAGCACTCCTCTGGCTCCTCCACCTCAACCTCCTTCCCCCCAGTCTGCCCCCTCCCAGGAAAATTTGGAATGCGATCCGGCATACTCTCAGGAACTGTTTTCTGGACCCTTCCCAGAGTCACAAACCACTTCTCAGGTTGCTGCTGACCTCTTTCCCGATGCCCAAGTTTTCCAACTGTCGCAGTCTGTGGGTGATGATGATGACATTGTTGACTTAGTGGAAGAAGTGTGTAAAGAGGTGTCGGACGATGAAGAGATACGGCTGTCTGACAGTGGTGAAATTGTTGTCAGGGCAGGAAGTCCGAGGGGGGAGCAGACTGAGGAATCGGAGGATGACGAGGTGACTGACCCAAGCTGGGTTGATAAGCCGAGTGAAGACAGTGCTTCTGAGGCAGAGGCGAGTGCTGCACCAGAACAGGGTGGAAGAGGCAGTGGTGTGGCCAGAGGGAGAAGCAGGGCCAGAGCTGGGGCATCAGCATCAACTGTTTCACTTAGTGAAGCTACCGTGGCGAGGCCTAGATGTTCGCAAGTCTGGAAATTGAGGATGACCGACGGACTGTGGTATGCAACCTGTGCAACACCAGGATCAGCAGGGGTGCCACCACTACTAGCCTAACCACCACCAGCATGCGCAGGCATATGAGTGCTAAACACCCCACTCAATGGAACCAAGGCCGTTCACCTCCTGCAGGTCACAATGCTCCTTCCCCTGTGTCACTCGCTACCTCTGCTAGTCAATCCCCTGCCCAGGACCCCGGCACGAGCGCCTCCTGCCGGAAAACCACACCTTCGCCTACACAATCCTCCACAGCGTCCACCAATGTGTCCCTGCGCAGTGTTCAGCTGTCTTTACAGCAGACGCTGGAGCGCAAGAGGAAATACAGTTCCACCCACCCACATGCCCAAGCCCTCAACGTCCACATCTCCAAATTGCTGAGCCTGGAGATGCTGCCCTATAGGCTGGTAGAGACCAAGGCTTTTCGCAATCTCATGGTGGTGGCTGCCCCTTGGTATTCGGTCCCCAGCCGCCACTATTTTTCCCGATGTGCCATCCCAGCCCTACACCAGCACGTGTCACAGAACATCATCTGTGCCCTGACCAACGCTGTTTCTGAGAAGGTCCACCTAACCACAGACACGTGGACAAGTGCTGCCGGGCAGGGACTCTATATATCACTGACGGCACATTAGGTTAACTTGGTGGAGGCTGGAACCGAGTCTGACCCTGGGGCCGCTCATGTACTGCCCACACCAAGGATTGCGGGGCCTACCTCGGTCAGGGTCTCTCAGATGTACTATGCCTCCTCCTCCGACCCCTCTTCCTCCTCCACCTCCTCCGAATTACCATCCATGGGCACAGCGCCTTCAGTCGGTAGCTCTAGGCGCAGCAGCAGTGCCGTGGGTAAGCGCCAGCAGGCGGTGCTCAAACTGCTGAGCTTAGGTGACAAAAGGCACACCGCCCAAGAGCTGTTACAGGGCATCACGGCGCAGACCGATCTGTGGCTGGCACCGCTGAACCTCAAGCCAGGCATGGTTGTGTGTGACAACGGGCGTAACCTGGTGGCGGCTCTGCAACTTGGCAGACTGACACATGTGCCATGCCTGGCCCAAGTGTTCAATCTCATAGTTCAGCGGTTCTTCAAGACATACCCCAATCTGTCTGATTTGCTTGCAAAGATCTGTGCACATTTCATCAAGTCGACCACAGATGCTGCCACTCTCAGGGCAGCGCCGCCTACAACTGCCCGCTCACCGACTGTTGTGCGACGTGCACACAAGATGGAATTCAACATTAAACATGTTATCCAGAGTTTTCCAGCAGCGCAGAGCGATTGTAGACTGCCAGATGTCAACTTCCACCAGAACTGGTAGTCAGGTCAGTCAGATTCCTCAAGTCTGCAATGAGAAGTGGACGTGGATGTCCGATATCTGCCAGGTGTTGACCAAATTTGAGGAGTCAACACAGATGGTCAGCGGCGATGCCGCCATTATCAGCCTCACCATCCTGCTGCTTTGCCTGTTGAAAAACTCACTGCTCAGCATGAAGTCGGAAGCTTTGCGCTTGTCACAAGAGACGGTGGAGGAAGATACGTCGCTTGATAGCCAGAGCACCCTCCGGTCTGTTTCTCAGCGCGTATCAGAGGAGGGGGATGAGGATGAGGAGGAAGAGGAGGAGAATGTCGGCGAGACAGAAGAGGGTACCAATGCTCAGTCCTTCTTAACTCTTGAGCGTGTATGGGCTGAAGAGGAGGAGGAGGAGGAAATGGAGAGTCAGGCCAGTGAGGAGAGGGAATTCTTGCGTGTTGGGACTCTGGCGCACATGGCAGACTTCATGTTAGGCTGCCTATCCCGTGACCCTCGCGTTAGAAGCATTTTTTTAAACATCGATTACTGGGTGTTCACTCTCCTGGACCCACGGTACAAGCAGAACCTTTCCACTCTCATCCCTGCAGAGGAAAGGAGTATGAGAGTGAATCAATATCAACAGGCCCTGGTGCACAAGCTGAAACAATCCTTCCCATCTGACGCCGCTAGTGGCAGAGGGCGTGGTTCTGTGGGCCAAGTATCGGGGGAGAGGAGGTGAGCAGGCAGCTTGTCCAGCATTAGCAGGGGAACGCTCTCCAAGGCCTTTGCCAGTTTTATGTCACCCCAGCAAAACTGTCACCTGTCCCCAGTCTAAGCAGAGTAGGGGTGAGCTTTACAGAAATATGGTGAGGGAGTACCTAGCTGACCATACCAACGTCTGGACCGATCACTCTGCTCCATACAACTACTGGGTTTCAAAGCTGGACACGTGGCTTGAACTGGCGCTGTACGCATTGGAGGTGCTGGCCTGCCCTGCCGCTAGCGTGTTGTCAGAGCGGGTATTCAGTGCAGCTGGTGGCGTCATCACCGATAAGCGTACACGCCTGTCAACTGACAGCGCTGACAGGTTGACGCTTATTAAAATAAACAAAGCCTGGATTTCACCGGAATTCAAATCTCCTCCGTGGGAAAGCAGCTAAAGATTAACATTACTTATGTATCTGATTCCTCTTCTCTACTCCTCCTACTCCTCCTCCTCCTTGTGGTCTTTGCCTAACGCTGACCCAAAAAACGCAATATTTTAGAGGGCCAACTGGCACTCTTTTACCACAGTTTTTCCGGAGGGCCCCCTAAAGGCCCTCTCTCCAAACAATTTTTCCTGAGGTCCACCTACAGGCTCTCTCTCCAAACAATTTTTCCAGAGGTCCACCTACAGGCCCTCTCTCTAAACAGTTTTTCCAGAGGTCCACCTACAGGCCCTCTCTCTAAACAATTTTTACGGAGGTCCACCTACAGGCCCTCTCTCTAAACAATTTTTCCGGAAGGCCCCCTACAGGCCCTCTCTCCAAACAATTTTTCCGGAGGTCCACCTACATGCCCTCCCTCTAAACAATTTTTCCGGAGGTCCACCTACAGGCCCTCTCTCCAAACAATTTTTCCAGAGTTCCACCTACAGGCCCTCTCTCCAAACAATTTTTCCGGAGGTCCACCTACAGGCCCTCTCTCTAAACAATTTTTCCGGAGGGCCCCCTACTGGCCCTCTCTCCAAACAATTTTTCCGGAGGTCCACCTACAGGCCCTCTCTCCAAACAATTTTTCCGGAGGGCCCCCTACAGGCCCTCTCTCCAAACAATTTTTCCGGAGGTCCACCTACAGGCCCTCTCTGTAAACAATTTTTCCGGAGGGCCACCTGCAGGCCCTCTCTCCAAACAATTTTTCCGCAGTGTCAACTACAGACACTGTAAAACAATGTTTCAGGAGTGTCAAACAGACAGTCCAAAACAATTTTTCAGGAGGCGCAAGTACCGACATTTAATAAAAAATTAAATGTCGACTTTATGTACTCCGAAAAGAAAAAAATTTCTGGAGGCTCAACAAAAGCCATTTCACTGCATTCTCAGTCGGACAAAGTCATTGGTGGTGTAACCGCCATGCTTTGTCAGGCTAAATTTTTGGGTGCTTCACCAGCTACCGCATACTAACTCATTCACTCTGTTGTCACCGCCACCATACAGGGCCACGAAAAATGTTTATGTGGTTCGCCTGCTCCCGCAGTGTCACTCGGTCACTCTGTTGTCACCGCCATGCTGCGTCAGGCTAAATTTTTGGTTGGCTCACCTGCTACCTCATCTAACTTGGTTACTTGTTGGTGTCACCGCCATGCTGTGTCAGGCTTATGACTGCATCGTGTGGCTGGGGATAGGAGAGCAGTGCCAGCATGGGCATGGGTGATGGACCTTCGTTGCACCTAGTTGGTTGCTTCCCTAACATGTGATGGGCATGTGCCTCGCCTTTCTTGGTCTGGGTGAGCACAATTGCCATGAGGGTAACCACCAGGTTGTTGTAGGAGAATTTGGGTTAATGGTGGGATTAGGCAGCCTCAGAGGCATCCATGCATGCTGCCCCTGCTGTTTCCTGTCCATTTCCGTGGTGTTTCCATCATTTTCTGAGGTTTCCAGGTTTTCACCCAGCCTTCCCTAGGCAGAGCCTTGGTCCCTGCAAAAATGCTCGAGTCTCCCATTGACTTCAATAGGGTTAGTTACTCGAAACGAGCACCCGAGCATCGGGAAAAGTTTGTCTCGAATAATGAGCACCCGAGCATTTTAGTGCTCGCTCATCTCTAGTCCTAAGCAATCCAATGGGACCACTTTGTCTTCAGCATGCCTCATTACAGTGGGCATTCTCATATTTCACTGTACACTAATATCGGTTTCTTATCATCCCCCCAAAAAAGGTACAAAAAAATCTCCAAAAAGCTACACAAAAACTCCCCATATACATGTAAGCCATAATGTTATTGTGCATAGAATGTGGTGTAAAATGTAGAAAATATGTTGTATTTCTGGAGAACAAGGAGGTGTGGCTCAGTGTGAAAGGGACATATCCTACCAAAAGGTGCATGGCTTGCTATACAACCATTTCAGCTCAAAATGTTCTTATGACTTTAGGTTAATTCATTCTAATAGCACCTAGCTTGTGGTGATGATTTATATTTTTCCAGATACATGGAAATAATCCCGTGTTTTGAAGGGCCTCTTACCATAGCACAGTGTACAGTGTGAAATAACTTCTAGTCTTTGGTCTTGCAGTCTCTTCCAAACTAAGAGCTGGGATCTTCTGCTTTCATCTGCCTAATTAACAACAAGCAGAAATAATTTGGCATCAAATAGTATATGTGGATTATAAATATTTATTGTAACTGACTACTATTCTAGATTATACAGACTGTAACAAATACTGTTTGGCAATTATAATAAAACAAAAGCTGATGGGATAATACAGTAAATATTATACAGTTCAATAGCTCTCATGGAAACATTTGCACAATGGAGAAAATACTGTAAATATACCGTAACCTGTAGAATGAATAAAACAGCAGTTTTCATGTATTATTGAGTTTCCCTCACATATAGAATAACAAGTGCAATAAAATTACTGTTAGAACATCATAATAATAATTTAAACAGAAAAAAATGAGTATAACTTTCATAAATTTGCCCTATTGTTCTCATAGTTGTTTCCTTAAAGCTTATTTCAATTGTGTGACGTTATTTCCTATCCACAGGAGAGGGGATAACAGTTAGATTGGTGGTGGTCCGATTGCTGGAACCCCGTACCTAGTGCAGTCCTCTATAATGAAGGGAGTGGATGGTCTGACGAGCAGTGCTATATTCAGCCTGGCAATGTGAACCTACAAATTCACTTCATTCTACAGGATGTGCTAACTTTGATTTTTGTTTTTCAGTATACATTTGCAGGTGTGGCTGCCTCCATTTTGGTAATGCGCTGGTAACCTGACCCATCTTTTCCACAGGCTGTTTATAATTGGCGCAATATACAGCTGTACTCTGCTCTCCCTGAATTAATTTGAGCCCAGCTGGCATGTGATTCTTTTCTTTTTCAAATTCTTTTTATTATTTATATGGGAAAAATATCAAAGAATCCATACAAATGTTCAAGATAAAAGGAATAACAAATATTGCAAGAGCAATAAGAACAAAATGCAGATTCAATTAAAGTCAAAAGCATCCAGTGTCGCAGAGCATATGATTCTGAAAAGCAATAAGTGCATAGTAAATACATATAGTAGAACCAGTTCCGAAATAAACTAATGGAACAAGAGCTGGATGGTCAGCATGTAGAAATCTCCGATGTCTAGACAATACAAACAAACAAATAAGGGAGGTAGGTAGGAAAGATACGGGAAAGAGGGATAGGGAGGATAGTGTGAATATCCTGCAAGCGAAGAACCTGTAAGAAGGTCTATAAGGTTACAGTGATAAGACTGTATATAGGTGCCCAAAAAGGGTAAGGGTAAGAGGTCCATACTGGATCGGATCTAGGTCCAATTATAAGTCCGAAGTAGGGAACTGCCTGTATTTTGCCCAAGGGAGCCAGGTGGTTATAAAGGAGAGGTGCGTTTTGGTTTCCCAGCTGACATGTGATTCTAAGGGACCATTCAGGTGGCTGTGATACTGCGGGTCTGCAAAAATGCGGATCCGCAATACCATGGATGCCGAACGGTGTGTATTCCGCAATTTGCGGAACATACATCACCGGCACCCCATAGAGGATGCCTATTCTTGTCCACTGTTGCAAGATTGCGAGCCGCCAATTGAAGTGAATGGGGCCATATCTATTCCGCAAAATTGTGGAATAGATGCGGACCCATTCACACTGTCGTGTGAATGGGCCCTAACTCTCCCTAAAATAATTTGAGGTCAGTTAGCACAGAGAGATGTATCATAGAGAGTAATTCCCATCTAGAAAGAGGTCAACTTGTCATGTTGGATAGGTGCAAATAATTAAATGATTTTGATCAAAATGTATTTGCTAAATACCTCATTTTCAATATATAACGTTTGCAGAGTGCTGTTGCATTGTTTGCTTTTACTTTTACTTCATTCACTTCATTTTACAGGATATGATGACTATGTTATGGACAATTAGTGTGGAACCACTGAGTCAACCAACAGGCTTGAGTTTGGGCTAAACATAAGGAAGTTATCCTAGCACTCCCCTGGTATTCATCCTTTAACCTCTGTAAAGGGATGGAAATTTTGCTGCGTGGTTGCTACCTGGCTGCTACCTCTTGGAGTAGTCACTGTATAGTTCACAACTGACCCACGAGGGTCAGAGATATCAATGTGGAGCACAAAGGAATAAGGCAAAACAGTAGTCAGAGACAGGTTTGGGTCAAGGAGGAAAAGTATGAGCAAATCCAGGAAACAGTCTAAGGTCAGGGCAGATAGCTAAGGGTCAATATGGTAAACAGGCACAAGTCGGGTCAGGCAGCAGGCAATCAGTGTCAGAACATGAACAAACACATTTGCAGCAACTAGCAAGCTAGATACACCTGCTCTTCAGACTCTCTCCAACAGAAGAAGGTGTGTAACGAGTGGCCAGCGGCGTGCTCCCTCTGTGCGGCGCCGACGGCCTCCTCTGCTGCAGGCGGAGCGAGGACATGGGGAGCGTCCTCGTCGCCATGGTGATCAGGCACAGAGGACCCGGCGCACTTCTTGGTCTCGTGCGGCCGGCGTCCTCCCCGCCCCCTAGCATTACGAGCAGTGAGTGAAGCTTCACCTAAATAGCATTACTTAGGGGGCAGCCACGTGGTGCTGATCACACCACATGGCTATTGTTTATGTTGGTGTTTGGCACTTGTTATTTGGAGCCATCTGGTGCTGACCACACCACATGGCTAATTGTCATTGTTTTGAGTTCGGGTCGACGCCCTGTTTGCATCACAGGTCATGTGACACTCGCCACGTCACATGACCTAGGGGTGGGCTATTTAAAGATGGCAACTGCCAGGGCTAGTTGCCTGTTATTGAAGTCCTTTCTTTGCAGTGCTGTGCGTTATTGACTTGTGACCTTACCGTGTATCCAGACCCATTGCTTGTGACCTCGACCTCGATTCTGCTAATCCCTCGGCTCCTGACGTACGCTCCCGGTTTGACTTTGCTAAGCTGACTATTCGTATTGTGTTTGTTCGTGCCTGTATTTGTCTTTTGTTCCTTCCGTTCCCAATCCCTCACTTATACAGAGTAGGGATTGTCGTCCTGTTGTCCCCCTAGGACCTTTAGCCTAGGGTGAGGCAAGTAGGCAGGGGCAGTTGTGGGATAAGTCAGGGCGCACCTTATCCCACTGTTTCCGTCCGTGACAGAATAACAGGCCCAAAAATTTTATGGAGCCGTTGCGAGTACTGACTGACCATGTCCAAAATATGGCACAAATGGTCCAGGACTTGGCTCCCTTTACTGTGGTCGGTTCCCCGGATTCTTCCTTCCAGACTGCATCTCCTGGCAAGACCCCGGAGGAACCCATGCAACTTGGAGGCACCTTGAGGGAGCAGAGGCGTAAACAGGGGGCCTGCTTCTACTGTGGTGACAAGGACCATTGGCGGCAACAATGTCCCAAACTTCCTCCTTCCAAGAGGTCTGCTGCAAGTGTTAAGGTACTTCCTACGGTGGTAAGGAGGAAAGTGTTGTTACCTTATACTATTTCTTTCGATCAGTCCAGGAGTTCTGGATGGGCATTCATTGACTCAGGATCTGCATGCAATTTTATTGATTTTGAATTTGTTCAATCCTTGGGTATTCCTTTGATTCCCCTTAGGGAGACCATTCCAATTATAGCATTAGACTCCACCCCCCTTAACAGCGGTGGAGCTGAGTTTGGTACTCCTGAGGTTACTCTTATTGTGTGTATCCACCACGTTGAAAACTGTTCCTTTTTAATTTTGAAGATTTTGCCCGCCGACCTGGTGCTTGGGTTACCCTGGTTACAGAGTCATAACCCGACAATTAACTGGTCGACTGGTGAATTGGAGAGGTGGGGACCGGATTGTAATAATTGTTGCAAATCTGTTCTTCAGTTAGGCCTTACCAGCAAATCCACAGGCCTACCTGAGTATATTGGGGATTTTGTTGATGTATTTACCATGACTGAAACAGATTTTCTTCCTCCTCACCGCCACTATGACTGCACTATTGAAATTATTGAGGGGTCCAAGTACCCTAAGGGTCGCATATTTAATCTCTCTACACCAGAGCGACAGGCTATGAGGGATTATCTCAAGGAGAGTCTGGCCAAAGGACATATCCGTCCTTTGGTCTCCCCCATGGGGGCAGGATTTTTTTTTGTGGGCAAAAAGGATGGTGGTCTAAGACCCTGTATTGATTACAGGGAACTCAATAAGATTACGGTGAAGAACAGGTACCCTTTGCCGCTCATTCCTGATTTACTTAATCAGGTTCAGGGGGCTTGTTGGTTCACCAAGTTGGACCTTAAGGGGGCTTACAACTTAATCAGGATCCGTGAAGGAGATGAGTGGAAAACCGCCTTTAACACCGCGGAGGGCCATTACGAGTATCTAGTAATGCCCTTTGGATTAAGTAATGCCCCTGCGGTCTTCCAAAACTTCGTTAATGACATCTTTAGACCCTTCATTGGCAGATTCATGGTTGTCTATATCGACGATATCCTCATCTTTTCTGTTGATTGGGAATCTCATGTAGGCCACGTCAGGCAGGTCCTCGAAGTGTTGCGCAAAAACAAATTGTTTGTTAAAAGTGAGAAGTGCTCCTTTGGGGTTCAGGAGGTGGCCTTTTTGGGGTAAATTTTGACTCCCTATGTGTTCAAGATGGACCCCACCAAGGCGAAGGCTATCTGTGATTGGATGCGACCTTCTTCCCTGAAGGCGCTCCAACGCTTCTTGTTATTCGCCAATTTTTATCGAAAATTCATTAAAAAATTTTTGGTAATTATTAAGCCTGTTACCGATCTCACTCATAAGGGAGCAGATGTGATAAACTGGTCTCCTACTGCTGTGAAAGTGTTTGAGGATCTTAAGGAGTGTTTTTCTAACACTCCGGTTCTGATCCAGCCTAATCAGAACAAATAGTTTGTGGTCGAGGTTGACGCATCTGAGGACGGTGTGGGGGCTGTGTTGTCTCAGGGCTCCTCCACTCTCACTAATCTCAGACCATGTGCCTTCTTCTCCCGCAAATTTTCATAAGCAGAGAGGAATTATGATATAGGCAATAGAGAGTTACTGGCCATTAAATGGGCATTTGAGGAGTGGCGTCATTTTTTGGAGGGGGCGTTGCACCGTATTACGGTTCTTACGGACCATAAGAACCTTCTGCTAATCCCTCGGCTCCTGACGTACGCTCCCGGTTTGACTTTGCTAAGCTGACTATTTGTATTGTGTTTGTTCATGCCTGTGTCTGTCTTTTGTTCCTTCCGTTCCCAATCCCTCACTTATACAGAGTAGGGATTGTCGTCCAGTTGTCCCCCTAGGACCTTTAGCCTAGGGTGAGGCAAGTGGGCAGGGACAGTTGTGGGATAAGTCAGGGCGCACCTTATCCCAGTGTTTCCGTCCGTGACAAGGTGCCTTAAGTACACAAGATGACCAGCCAAAGACTGGGGAAGAATTAGAGTGCACTTGGCCCTTTTAGAGCCAAATGAAGCTTGCATGCTGTATATGGAACAAGGAAAAGGAAGCAAGCTGCAGCTTGCACAAGAGCAAGGTACCTATGGGTAGCAGTGATTCTGGGAGTTGGGCTAGTCGTAAGGTAGCTGGGACAGTGCATCCAAACATCTGGATCACCAGAAGAAGGGTGAGTTATGCTGCGCCCCATTGGAGATGAGTAAATCTATTCACCGCTTCGTAGATTCGTATCGAATCTTTGAAATTTTCCGTTGCCAAGCGAATCCGGATTTTTTGAGTTTCGCTCCGTTAGATTTGAAAATGTTCTTAAAGCTTTCTAAGCATTCGCTATGTACTTGCACGCTTAATTGTACGCTAATGCTACGTATAAGTTACTTTATACGCTGATGCGTACGAATTCATTTAATTAGCGAACTTTTACTGTGAGTTTGTTATTCGTGCGGCAAAAAGCCTGGGAAGAAAGCGGCCACCTGACCTAGTAGGAAGGGCTTGTTCTGATTGGCTCACAGGCTCGGTAAGCCAGGACTCCAGGGAGCTTACCATTGAAAGTATACAGAGTGAAGACTCCTCCCTTGTAGCTCCACCTCCATCTCCAGTTTGAGACCCAGAGCAAGTGTGCTGTGCAAAATGGTGAAGCAGCTGCGCCCCAACTGGGCAGAAATGGATTGGGGTAGTGATATCCCAGAGGTTAAAGAGGAGCCAGAAGAGATTTATGTGGACCACTGGATTCCTAAGCCAAGACCGAAAAAGACACCAGTGGTGTTAGCCGAACCAGCTGGTGCACCGGAGGCGCCCACTCCGCCGCCCAAGAAGAAGGATTACTCCTTGAGGCAAAACAATATTGTCCCAGCCGCGGTGACTGCAAATGCCCTGACATTATGGGATTACAAAAAGTCTGTCGAGGAGTGGGTAATACAAGTCTTGGATCATCCCAGGCCAGGGGATCCTAAATTAGAATGGAGGAAAGGCACCGTCATCTAGTTTTCCGTAGAACGGGGAAGTGGGTTCCTCGCTGATGATGAGACCGCAGAGGAGTACTTTGTGGGCCGGCGTGCGGTGAAACGCCCATATTTGCCACAACCCCGCCATAGCCTGTATGCTGGTGACCAAGTGGAGTACATCCCTATGAAGTCTTTGAAGGGGCCCTTTGCCACTGGAGTGATGCTATTAGGCAAGCCTCTGGTACCCGTGTCACCCCCTGAAGTGTGGCCAGAAGATACAGCAGCCATAGGCCACGTATGCTGCCTCCAGGAGATGGAAGCCTGCGCTTTGGAAAAAAGTGCCAACCTCATCTGGAGCTCCTGATCCCGGGTCTGCCACCACCACCACCCTCTGTTCAAATGGGACAGCTAACTACAACTACACTGTACTACCAGCCAAAGGTAGTACAGTACCAGCTTCCCTGGAAGATGGAGGCCGCCGTTGCAGCAGCCAGAGGAAGACCACTACCTGAACCCATGAAGCCGGAGGTTCTTATTCCCGTCGCGTCGGCCGGAGGATCCAGCAAAATCAAGGCTTGGGTTGACGCCACAACACTTGCCAGTGTGACCACCCGGTCACTGCCAGAATCCGCTACTAGAGGTCAGTGGAGCTCTACTACATCAGCTAGCATGGTTTAAAAGAGGCAGGAGCTACCTCTAATGTGTTTTAGTAGCAGCAGCAGTGAGGAGGATTTCCAATCCTTCATCTAAGGGACTCCTCAACAGTCTGCTAAACAATGAAACTACAAGGAGTTACGGGAGCCACAACGTGGACTACTTCTGACGGGTGAGAACTAGTTACTCATTGTTTTAAATTAACTTGTTTTTATTGCCCCGTTTGCTCCCATCCAGATGGACACGGATTGTTAGGACTCCCCCATCTGCAGAAAAAGTAACGTCCCAGTTGCGCCTAAACGTGCCAATTCCCTTTCCCCCCCCCCACTCAGGTTATTTGGGAGCTCCCTTTAAAAAAAAGGGTTCTCTTTCAATATATTTGCTGCTATTTTATTACCTGATTGGATTGCAATTTACCCATGTGGATTACATTTGATGTTCGGGATTCTGTATTCCAGTTTCATGCCACTTAAGCGTCAGAAGAAAGGAGAGACTCAAACATATCCTTGAGCCTATTATGCTTGTGATACTCCATGCACTAAAATGTTTGCACTAAGCTAGTCCGCTTCAGGGAGAAGCCACAGCCACAGCTGGAGCCTCTGATCCCTGGACTGCCACCACCACCACCACCACAGTCCTTTCAGCTGAGTCAGCTGACAACGTTATCTTTTAATTTTCAATCCACGATCCACGATCCACAAATGCCAACTACCATGGAAGATGAAGTCAGCGGCAGCCAGGGGAGCTGGGGCTTGTTCCCTGGATGCAACCTTGCCTCCACCGCTGCAGCCAGAAGTCCTTACCCCTGCTGTCCTGGCAGGAGGATCCGGAGGAAAAGCGCAAGTGGCTGCAGCGCTCGCCAGAGTGACCACCACCCGGACCCGTTCAAGTCCGACTTCCAGAAGAAGAGGGCAGTGGAGTTCCACCAAGGCAGCGAGTGTGGCCTACGAGAGTAGCAGCTCAAGCGAGGTCTCTCATCTCAGGAATCCAACTACTCGCTGTCTCAAGGACAGTTCAAGAGGACCTATGGGAGCCACACCATGGACTGCACCTGATGGGTGAGAGCTAGTTGGCACTTTTTGTGTTTGTTTGTTTTATAGTTTGTATGGTCCCTGTTTGACTCTCACCCAGATGGACATGGCTGTCAGGATTCCCCACATTCTGCAGAACATTCACAGTTGCGCCTAAGCACGCCTATTTTCCTTTTTCCCCCCTTCTTAGGTTGTTTGGGAGCACTCTTTGCAAAAAGGTTCTCTATTTGCTGCTATTCTCTATTATCCATGTGGATTACACGTTACCTGTTTGGATTACAATATTACCTCATGTGGATTACAATTGAATTTTGGACTATGTGTTCCAGTGTTTTATCATGCCAAGGAGCAACGGGGAGAGACTCAAACGTATATCTGAGTCTTTTATGCTTGCAAATGTGAAATTGCTTGCACTAAAATGTTTGCATACTTATGTCTTTGCTGTATTTTAGCTACACTGTTTTTACTGGTTCAGCACTTTAGCCCATTGTGTGTATTCTTTTTCTGGTACTGCAATGTGTCCTATTATGCACTTATTGTATAGTGTTCTAGTAAATTATGCACTTAGTTGGATAGCTAGCAGTGAGCACCTTACTTTTCTACCTCATATGGACTGCCTCTAAAGACTATACGCCGCGGCCTAGCCTCGTGCGTATGATGCATTCACGAGTAAATGGTACGCTAAGGATTCGTGCGCACTTTTGTACGCTAATGCTTACGTATTGCGTACTTTTAACTACGCTGACTGTACGTTCGTAATTTGTGCAGGAATGTTTGCAAAACAACAATTGCTTTTTTAACGTAGATTCGACCGAATAAATTCGTATTAAGAATGAATGAATCTTGTTAGAAATTCTTGAATATTCGTCGAAGCGAATTTTGGATGATTTGCTCATCTCTAGTACCCATCCAGAAAGAGGTCACCTTTGTGGATGGGCAGAAATGATTTTGGTCAAAAAATATAATAGCTAAGTACTCATATGGATTTAACATAGCAAATATTGCATTAATTCATATAGTCTATGTTTGCATATTGCTAATTGCATTATTTTGGCTTTTACTTTGCAGTTTCAGCCATGGTGTCATTTACTTGCACATTCACTTCATGTTCCAGAATGTGCCAAATAACTTTGTCTTTTGTTTTTGCAGAATTCCTTTGGAGGTGTAGCTACCTCCATTTTGGTTGTGCACTCCTAACTAAAAAATCTTTTTCACAGGTCGTTTTTTAATTAGTGCAACATATAGCTGTATTGTGCTCTCCCTCCCTTTTTGAGGATTGCTGGCATAAAATGAATAACAAAGGGTGCAGACACAGTATACATCTGCTCTCCCTAAATTGATTTTAGGCAGATTGGCGCAGAGAAAGGTATCATGCAGAGTAGGTTCCCATCCACCTTGCCATGGTGGATGGCCACAAATGACTTATTTGCTAAGTAAGTATATAGTGAATATAGTATTAGTTCATATATTCTATGTCTGTGGAGAGCTGTGTTGGCTTTTCCATATGTGACATAATGTAACATTGGTTACTTTGTTATATGACCACTTGATGATCTGCTTTTTCTCCCTTTAAAACTGCCAAATTGATATGCTTACACCTTAATTCGTGTAAGGCTAGGGATACACTGCAACTTAAAGAGGTTCTTTCACCACTCCTGACATACCAGTTTTAATAGCTTCATGCATTCCCCATGTAATAACAATTCTGGAGCATCTTTTCTTATGGCTCTATGTTGTGCCATTCCTTTCATTTCTACTAGTTTGTGCAGGGACACCCCACCCCCCAAATAGGTAACACCCATCTGAGCCCTTTCTGCAGACTGCTAGCAATTCATTCATAACTTCTAGCAGAAATAATGGCACAACATAGAGCCATAAGAATAGATGCTCCAAGAATTGTTATTACATGGGGAATGCATGAAGCTATTAAAACAGGCATGTCAGGAGTGGTGAAAGGTCCTCTTTAATGACAAGCCTCATGTGACCAAAACTCGCTATGTAGCAGTACAACCTCAAACTTAAAGGAACTAAATAGGGTCACAGCACTACTTTCGACCTTAGAATCACAAAAATTCCAACACTGCTGTTCTATACTGTTTTGACGCTACATTGCTACACAAAAAATGTGGTTATGTAACACTTCTGGAGACCAAAGTTGACATATAACACTGGCTAGAGCTTTTCACATAACTCTTATCTATCACATGATAGTATGCACTTGTTAACAGACACATCCATATGTTTGTGAAGTCTGAGACATGTTTGTTGACTTGCAAAATGTTGTCATGTTGACAGAAACCACTGTCTGCTACAATGTAGACACTATACTGCCATATTATACTGATTCGAAGAGCACAAAGCCTTCATCTTAGAAACTCATATAAGCAAATGCAACATTCAATTTTCCTCTATTATCTTACTAACAATGTGATCTTGAACACTTACATGATTTAGTTGTAACATTACATAATCTAGCAAAGCTGTCAAGTTGAAAGCTTGCAGCATGTATTCGATTTAAATCAGAATTTCTGAGGAACTGAAATTATCTCAGAGGAAAAGCAAATGTGTAATTCCAGCACATACTTTACACCAAGCTCAGATCAATCATGCTGTTGTCCAGTGTAATTCTTTAGCTCAATTGTTAAAATGGTAATCTCTTCCTAAAGCAGTAACATTCCTGGCTACAGTGAACTAACCTCGGTGTCACACTTTATTTCATTTTTAATCTTCTTCCATCCATTCTGAAAATCAGTGCTTGCTGTACATTCTCATCTCCAGATGTTCAAGACTCAGGTTTTGTTTAAGTGAGTGTTTTTTGGTTACAATGTAATTCCACTAGGATGGAAAACAATTTATGATGTTTCTTATTCACAATTGCTAATCAGGAGATAATTTTGTTTTGAACTTACCCCACTTCAGTATTGTTATAGTATTGATATGAGCCCCTTAAGCATGTGCCCTATTTTGGATTTTAGGACACAGTGAGGGCGATTTATCAAATGATTAGAGCAATACCAAATATAGACACTACTCACAAAAAGTTAGAGATATTTGGCTTGTGGGTGAAATTTCAGGATGACCCTAAAATGCACTCTTTACAACCTTTACAGGTGAATGTAATGTGACCTTCTCTAAAATTGTGAATGAATGTGTCCAACCTTTCAATGTTTCAGTACTTTTTGCACAACTTGCTGTTCTCTAACAAGGAGCTTAATGGCAAAACCCACAACACGTGTTTGATCCATGAATCGCCCAATAAATTTCCTGGTTGAATTAGAATTGGTATTTGAACAGTCCTCATCATGCTGTTCACATTTTGACATTATGAGACCAAGACGACACCTAACAATTGATCAACACTATCTTGCGATTGCAAGGCTTCAAGCAGGATGTTCTCAGATGGAAATAGCCACTGAGCTTAGAGTGTAACAAAGTGTCATCAGCAGGTTGCAACAGAGATAGAGAAAGACTGGAAGAGTCACAGAAAGGCATAGAAGTTGACGTCCTTTGGCCACATCCCACACTGACGACCACTTCATTGTGAACAATGCCCCGAAGAACCGGATGATGAATGCCACAGAACTCCAGGTACAATTAAGGGAGGTTAAAGGCACCCATGTATCACATCAGACCATTCAAAACCGTTTACATCAGTGTAGTATACCTGCTAAATGACTTGCAAGGTACCTGAACATACTACCAGACACAGGCGTCATTGTCTTGCATGGGCCAGGGAGTATCTACCCTGGAGAAGGGACCAGTGGGCCTCAGTACTGTTGATTGATGAAAGTTGATTCACGCTGAGCAGAAATGATGGCCAACAATATGTTGGAGATGTCAAGGAGAGCACCACTGTTGTCACCAGACAAGCTTTTGGTGGTAGTGGTGTTACACTGTGGGCAGGTGTCTCTAGTCAATACAGAACTGCCCTACACTTTGTGAATGGTACAGTGACAAGCCCATATTACCTGAATAATAACATTAATCCAGTCATTGTGCCTCTGCATGAACAACACAGGCCTAATTTCATCTTCATGGACGACAATGCTCCAGCTCATCGAGGTCACATCATTAGGGAATGGCTGCTAGAGACTGGGGTACCTCAAATGGAGTGGCCGATTGAAAATCTATAGGATCAGCTGAGTAGCTGTGTAGAGGCTTGTAACTCTGTACCCCAGAACCTCAATGACCTAAGGGCCACTCTTTAAGAAGAGTGGGATGCCATGCCTCAGCAGACAATAAGTCCACTTGTGAACAGCATGAGATGTTGTTGTCAAGCTGTAATTGATGCTCAAGGCCACATGACAAGTTATTGAGACAGTGATATTTTTGTGGGGGTATACACACCACTGTTGTGGCTTTTGTTTCAATAAATAGTTTGATATGAGGAAATCACCATTGCATGCTTATACTTTTTCTTTTTCTATCTTTATACAATAAAACTTTATTTTTGAAAATATTTTTGTGTCACTATATTTACAGACCCGTGACAATTTTATGTTTCTCTCTATGTTTATGTGTTCTTTTTTTTGGCGGAAAATGTTTGCATTGGTGCCATTCTGTGGTGCATATTAACAAACAACAGCAATTTTTTTTAAGATGCTCCAGAACTGTTATTTTATGG
Organism: Rhinella marina; assembly: GCA_900303285.1. Classification (NCBI taxonomy): domain Eukaryota; kingdom Metazoa; phylum Chordata; class Amphibia; order Anura; family Bufonidae; genus Rhinella; species Rhinella marina. The sequence goes on from ONZH01002589.1 coordinate 99,985, forward strand.
TGAATAACATAATTTGGTAAAACAGACGTGTCAGAAGTGGTAACAGGTCTAATTTAAATTAGCTTATTGTGCATAACAAAAAATATCTTCAGCATAGTTCAAGATTGTCATAATTAGCAAAAAAAGGGTATCTTATAAAGTAATAGCATATTTCTTCAATCTATGATTACTGAGGATCTGATCCTTCAGATCCCTTCTGATCCTGAGAATGCAAAGCCAAAGCACACATGCAGCACTGCTTCCCCTTTGCTGATTTCCCCTGTGCAGCAGTGCCCTGGGCACCCAATGTAAATAGGGCCAGAAGATACACCAGTGCTTCAACTTGTTTATTCTCAGGAATGATCGAGGTCCCAGAGGTTGGGACTACAGATGAGCGAACTTATCAAAAATTTGATTTGGCTGCTTCACCGAAGTACACAAAGAAATTTGATTTGTTACAAATGACTTTGTCACGAATCGCATTCAATTGTACGTAAACAGCGTAATGATGCGGAACGGAGATTGTGCTGCCCCAATGTCATTGAAACTCTCAGATGCCGCGTTCAACGCTGATCGTGGCATCTGACAGTCACATTGAGGCCTTTCAGCAGTCAATCAGGGTTTAAAAACAAAAAATACATACTCACTTTGCTCACGGACAGGTCGTCACAGCCATCTTAATTCAAGAAACATGCCAAATCTTGCGAGCTCTGATGTGATGACGTCACTACATCATCATGATGGCTGGGCCCGGTGATCTCTGATGACATCACCACACCTGGCCAGCACACTGGCGTTGTGACATCACGCTTCACCCTGCATGAGATTTTGCGCGGTATCTTCAATGAAGATGGTCACGACGGCCTCTCCGCAAGCAAATGGATGAGGTGAGTATGAAGGAAACTCAACTTTGTGACAAATCTATTTTTTCCTGAAATTTGGGTTGAAGTCAACTTTACGAACTTCAATTCTCTCTAGTTAGGACACACTGATCATAAAGCGATGCCATAACCTAGCAATTTGCCATTATTTCATACAACAGGAATACTTAATGTCATGGGGCATAGCAGCAATTCAAGCCTGACTGAATTAATTGCATCAATCTATGTTATGCTGCTACTGGTGCAAAAGACACATGTAGTGTACTAATGGAAAATCTACTTTTCTTCACTACATGAATATACCATTATGTCATCAGAAAGTGCCTACATCACCTCATGGACAGTGCACTGTTAGTCCTAACTCAGTCTAAAAACTGAACTTACAATTTCAGAATAATAAGGGTTGTAGTAGTGCATTATTGGTATACGATAGTTGCAACTTATGCCCAAGCAAAGTAACAAAAAAGTAACGTTATGACTCTTCTGTTCAGCACAGTTGAAAAAAGATATGTGGTCTGCACCCAACCATTGCATGCATGGTAGTGGTCAATGGCAAAACTGTCTTCACTTATTTTTATGTGGATGGTCACAAGGAAACCACCGTAAAAGCTCTCATACAATGTGGTTTAAAATATATAATTTAATAAGTTAATCGAATCAATCATCATACTAAGTTGCGTTCTTAAGGGCAGTATAATATGAGAACACATCCTCTCTACTATTAGCCCAAAATGACACAAAAAATATTATGTCATTCAGATAATATGAAAGTCATGAAAGTATGAAAGTCATGAATGATACCCTCACGAATACAGCAAACTCATAACTATGAGCCTGCTGTATACTACAATTGCTCCTAGTAGTCTAACAGGACAATGCTTTGGCATAATTTTGAGCTAATAAAAGAGTGCAAAATAATATGATAATAGAACCATTTTAAAGAGGGTTTCCCTTTAAAAGGTATATATACTGAATGGGCACACAGTCCATGACATTACACAATACCTTTTGCTCACCTGCGCAGGCATTAGACAGTAATGCACCACCAATGAGGCTAGGTGAGACGATCGCCTCAGGAAGCACCAGGAAGTGGTAAGAGGGGGGCAGCAGAAGGGCCATGGGCAATGAGCACTTTCATTGTGGCAAAGGGGTTAGGTTAAGAAATTGGCATGGGGGCGCCATTTCTGTTTTTGCCACAGGCAGCAGAAACGCTAGGTGTACCCTTGGTTTAACCAGCCGAACAACTGCACACAAAAGGATGTGACCATGGATTGGTATGAAAACAGTCATGTTATTAAACCTTGTTACTATTGCTATTTTGGTGATCATGCATAGGGAAGTGGCTGCTTACATAGCTCGTAGACGCCTAGATGAGATGAGGGCCATCTGACAAGCAGCTTGGATGCCCATTTAGTGGTGACCTTAAAAAGAACTGTGTAACACATTCTGAATTATTTTACCTGTATAAATAACTGCATAACATGAGCTATTAACTGACCTCAAAAGCTGTCTTGATATTTGGGACATCATTGAAAGCAATAACGGCTGGTGTAATATCATTGGCACTTAGTTCCAATACAGCTGTGCTTATTGAAGTAACATCTTGGGATTGTCCATTGGCAAAGAAGACTGCAACTTTCCTCATGAGTGCTCCTTGTCGAATACGCTTGAAGAGATTTCTGGCCACAAATCTCATACTTTCTCCAATGTTTCTCTTAGCAGTTGACCTTACTGGCGAAATGTTACGGATTGCTTCCAGGAGCAGACTTTTTTTCTTGTACTCAGAGAAGCGTATGAGTTGTTTGACATAATTGCTGTATGAGACTATGGCAACACGTGCCCCTTTCGGGCAATTACTTGCACTAAGCTCCATTTTTTCAACAAGGGAGATAATAATGTCCTTCATTCTTTGAAAGGCTGCTGGTGGAACATCTTGAGATGTGTCAAGAGCAAACACTATTTCAGTTGGAAAGGCTGGACATGTGGAAGGACCTTAAATGAAATGAAAAGAATGTTGAAAGTTTTTTTTTTTTACCTTTTTTATGTGAATGGTGAAATATAATGTAATTAAACATAGGTTTTACCTGAGTAGCAAGCTGCAAGGGGAAAAAAGACAGATCTTAAATATCTGATTGTTACAGTTGACTATGTATTGTAGAAGGATTCAGGATTTACTTACGGCAATTTTCTCTAGTGAACTTTACAAGTTCACAAGTCTGAAAAAGAATGACAACTAATGATTAAAATAATTAAATGTTTTTGCGTGCAATTCATCTACCTACTATGTCATTTCCTCTTCAGCATGAGAACAGAATATAACTGAAATCGGTCATTGACTGTAATAAGAACAGTAGAGGCTCCATATAACTTGGGTACAGACTATTATGGTATTATGGTATTTTTTTTATTTCTTTCTTCTGGTAGTAATTAAGACTCCACTGATCTGTCTAGCCTTGTTGTTTTACTAGGTAACAGAAATGCAGGCATAACATATGAGCACTGAACCTTTGACGGAAAAGAAGCCAAGAAAAGAATTTCAAATTCATGTACCGTATTTTTCGCCCTATAAGACGCATTTCCCCCCTCCCCAAAAGTGGGGGAAAAATGCCCCTGCGTCTTATAGGGCGAATGCTAATAAGCGCTTCCATTATGGAAGCGCTCATTAGCACCGGAGGACAAGGAAGCGGTGAAGACTCTGTACTCACCGCTTTCTGGTCCTCTGCTCGGCTGTCGGCTGTGCAGGGCTGCGGACAGTGTGAGGGCACTCTGTGACCTCACGCTGTGCGCGCCAGTTCACAGCACAGCCGGCAGCAGGAGGAAGCAGAGCGCAGGCGGAGAGTAGCGGCAGCGTCCAGGAGCAGGAGAGGTAAGTGGCTTTTTTTTATTTTATAACACATGAGGCTGCTGGGGGCTGGTGAGTTGCAATGGGGGGGCTGATTTAAGGCTGCAATATGGCCTGATTTAAGGCTGCAAAGGGGGATGATTTAAGGCTGCAATGGGGGCTGATTTAAGGCTGCAATGGGGGCTGATTTAAGGCTGTAATGGGGGCTGATTTTAGGCTGCAATGGGGGCTGATTTAAGGCTGCAATGGGGGCTAAATTGATGCATGTGGGGGCTGATATGAGGCATATGGGGGCTGAAGAGAAGCATGGGGCTCTTATCTGAGGTCTGATTGGGGGTCATTCATATTAGGGGTCTGATCTGAGGTCTTATTGGGGGTCATTCACATTGTGGGTCTGATCTGAGGTCTTATTGGGGTCTTATTAACATTGGGGGTCTTATTGGGGCTGTCAGCTTAGGTCTCATTAACATTGAGGGTCTGATTGGTGGTCTGACCAGAGGTTTAGTGAAAAATATTTTTTTTATTGTCCTCCTCTAAACCCTAGGTGCGTCTTATAGGGTGAAAAATATGGTATGTCCCCAGAGTCATGAGTCAGAAACAATGTGGGAAATTTATCATCAGTCAGGTTTGCATTAGTCTGTGTTTACATAGCTTATGTCACATTTATGAAAGGTCCCATGTTGCATCCTAAATTTGTCTTAGCCTTAAACCTAACAACTTTGTGTAGAAAAGCTATTATAGTTTCCCTACTCCACCTTCCTACTGGAGTGAGAGTTTGACTTTTTTTAAAAAGTCTTACTGATAAACCTGAAGTGAAACTCATTAATATAGCAAAGCACACCCTATCCTACTCCCACCTATATTTCAAAACTGAAATTAGTGGTATAAACATGCAAAAAATTAAAAAATTTTTGAGCAAGTAAGTCTACAAAATTGCAACATAGCCTCATAAATGCTGCAGTCAATAGTGACTGTGTCACTGAAGGCTCCTTCTGTTGGCCCATTATCAAAAATAAATAAAAAAAAACGTTGTTCCTTATAAATGATTTGTTTTAATATTTTACCATAAAAATACAAATTTGCAACCAACTCACTTCTAACGACCTGCATAAAGTAAAAATCACTTATTAGCAGAATCTCAGGTTATTTTGCATCCTTTCTTCCAAAAAAATTAACAATGGCTAATCCATAAATTATGTATACTCTAATGGTACCAACAAAAAAACAATAAAATCAAGACTCCACAAGGCTACATTGGCTTATAAATAAAAAAGTTATGGGACTTGGAATACAGTAAGACACAAAAATGCAATTTTTTTCATAAAACCAGTTCATTCTAAAAAAAAAAAAAAGTGCTAGAGCCTAACAAAAAAATCTACAAAAAAAAAAAAAAAAGCTATGGCTCTAGAAATGTTACAGTGAAAAAAAACAAAACAAGAACTTGCTGGGTCCTCAAGGTCAAATACAGGCAGGTCAAGTGGTTAAAGATCAAGCAATTTTTTTCTATTTTTTACTTTGTCACATTTCTAGAGCCATCATATTTTTTTTTCCTTCTACATAGCTGTATGGATTATTTTTTTTTATAGAATTTACCATACAGGATGAATTATATAATAATTGTGTAGAGTGAGTCATTATGGACATGGCTTTACCAAAGTCATGAATATTTTTGCTTTTTTTCCAACGAAAAATGGTATATTTTTTTCAACTAGTTACTAGTCTCTGAAGGGGACTTTAACAGCCAATCTTTTGATTGCCCCTATAACACATTGCATTGTTTGTGTAATGCAATGTATTTTTCTGTCAGTGCTATACTGACTGCCACCAGCAGGCTGCACCAGAGAGTCACAACCTGTTACAAATACTCTTAAAGCAGGCCTGGACCTACATTAGGCCTAGGCTGCTATT
>ONZH01002591.1:0-14825 GCA_900303285.1 Rhinella marina
AGTACAGTTTGTTCTCCACTATCCGGACAACACGTGTGTCCCGGGAAAAGCAGCCCAGCATGAAGTCAGCCATGTGTGCCAGACTCTGAATAGGCATGACCTCACTGCCCCACCAGAAGGATCACTTGCCATTTCCCTCCTCTTCCTCTTCCGCCTCCTCTCGCCCCATCCGCGCTGAACCAATGGGACGTACACAGCCTGACTGCTACCCTCGCCGCCAGCATCCTCCTCCTCTTCCACAGCCACCTCCACGTCGTCCTCCTCCTCATCCTCCTCCTCCTGCAACTGCCACCGTGAAGCAGACAAAAGTGTGGTCTGACTGTGTAGCTCCGTTGCGTCTCCTCCTACCCCCGTCTCCTCTGCGTGCAATGCGTTCTCCCTTATTGCGATGAGCGATTCTTTAAGGACGCCTAGGAGCGGAATGGTTACGCTCACTATAGCGTCCTCGCTGCTGACCTTCTTGGTGGACTCCTCAAAGATACGCAGTACATCGCATATGTCTGCCATCCATGGCCACTCGTGGTTGGCAAACTGAGGGAGCTGAGTTGGAGGCACGCGTGGATTCATTATCTGGTACTCCATCAATGCTCTCTGCTGCTCACACACCCTGGCCAACATGGAATAGGTGGAATTCCAGCGAGTCGGCAGGTCGCACAACAGCCGATGTTCAGGCAAATGGAGGCGTTGCTGGAGTTTTTTTAAGCTAGCAGCAGCTACAGTTGACTTCCGAAAGTGAGCGCACAAGCGCCGCACTTTCACCAGTAGCTCTGCCAGGTTGGGGTAAGTCTTCAGAAATTTTGGACTACCAGATTAAAAACGTGGGCCAGGCATGGTACGTGATTGAGTTCGGCAAGCTCCAGAGCCGCCACCAGGTTACGGCCGTTATCGCACACGACCATGCCTGGTCCTAGCTGCAGCGGCGACAGCCACATCTCCGTCTGCTGCAATATGGCGTCCCTCACCTCTGGGGCGCTGTGCTTCCTGTCGCCCAAGCTGATGAGCTTTAGCACCGCCTGCTGACGTCTCCCCGCGCCAGTGCTGCAACGCTTCCAGCTAGCGGCTGAGGGAGATGTTAAGGCACAGGAGGAGGAGGAGGAGGAGGAGGAGGAGGGGGGTTTATCAGAACCCATGCTGGCAATCTTGGGCGGGGGTGGTAGGTAGGCCGTCTCTGTTTGCGACCCCGTCCCCGCCTCCACTACATTCACCCAGTGTGCCGTCAGAGAAATGTATCGTCCCTGGCCGCAAGCGCTTGTCCATGAGTCGGTGGTCAAGTGGACCTTTGCGCTGACTGCGTACCTCAGGGCCCGCCTGATGTTACGCGACACGTGCTGGTGCAGGGCGGGGACGGCACTCCGGGAAAAAGTAGTGGCGGCTAGGGACGGAATAGCGAGGTGCGGCAGCCGCCATCAGGTCGCGGAAGGCCTGCGTCTCCACAAGCCTAAACGGCAACATCTCCAGGGCCAGCAGTTTGGAGATGTGGCAGTTTAAGGCTTGGGCTTGGGGGTGACTCGAGGCGTACTTCCGCCTGCGGTCGAACGCCTGCGAGATGGACAGTTGTTGGGACGAGGAGTGTGAAGGTGCAGGCGAAGAGGCGGGGGAAGGGGCGGGGGAAGGGGAGGCTGAAGGAGAAGGCCCCAAAGTAGCAGAGGCAGAGGCAGAGGCAGATGTGGAGGTGTCCTGGCTGGAGGTCTGGACCGCAGTGGCAGCACACAACAAAGGGGAAGAGGCAGTGGCAGCAAGACCGGGCGCAGTTTGTATTGCGTTTGCTCTCTCCCACTCAGCCCAGTGCTTGAATTCCAAGTGACGCCGCATGCCTGAGGTGGTCAGATTGCTCTTCTCAGAGCCCCTACTCAGTTTTGAGTGGCAGAGTGTGCAAACCGCGCTCAGTTTGTCATCCGCACAAACATTAAAATATCTCCACACCACAGAAGTACGAGGCCTCGATGGGGGAGCTTCGCGCGACTGGCCGCTGGCGGGAACAGCTTCGGCCCTGCTGGCTGTGGCCTCACTTCTCTGTCTGAACTGTCCTCTGCCTGTGGCCATCCCTCTGCCTGTGGCCATCCCTCTGCCTGTGGACATCCCTCTGCCTGTGGACATGCCTCTGCCTGTGGACATCCTCTGCCTGTGGACATCCCTCTGCCTGTGGACATCCCTCTGCCTCTTGCTGCCTTTTTCGGTGCTGCGCAGACCACCACCTCTCCACTGCTTTCCTCGCTGGACATCACCCCTGGCCAAGTGGGGTCGGTCATTTCGTCATCCACCAGCTCCTCTTCCACTTCCTCACTCTGCTCCTCCTCCTGCCCACTGGACATTCCAACAGCCTCCCTTGATGGCAACTGCGTCTCATCATCATCATCGCTCATGATAACAGATGCTGGCTCAGGGTCCACATCAGCAGGAGATGGCGAAAACTCCAGTGTTTGGGCATCACTACAAACAAATTCCTCTGCTAGCTCCTGGGATTCTTCCGGCACATCTGAAAAAGGACCCGAAAAGAGCTCCTGGGAGGGGTCAAGGGTGGGATGACTCTGTTGGCCAGGTGTGGAGGAAGGAGGGTCAGAGTGAGACTGTGTGGATGACTGGCTGGTGGACAACTGTGTGGAAGCGCTATCGGCTATCCATTGCACCACCTGTTCAACCTGCTCAGGCCTCAACAGCGGTGTAACCCGCCCCCTGCTTAACTGTCCCATAAAGGCAGGGATTCTGGATGAGCGGGATCCTGGCTGATCCTCACCAGCACACATTGTATCCCCACTGGCTTCAACAAGGCCCCCAACAGCATTTCCGCGCCCCCGTCCTCGTCCACGTCCACGTCCTATTCCGCTAGCCCCCCTCCGCATTTTATTTTTTTTTTGTTGCAAATACAATATTTGGGTATATAATTAGGTATGTGAAATAATTTAGCAAGAGAACGCACAGTACAGTGGCCTATTAAAAGGCCTAGATATTGTATATTTCAAAGTACACAGCCGTGTAGTAACTGAACAGACGGTGGGTATTTACACCAGGTATGTGAGATAATTTAACAAGAGAACGCACAGTACAGTGGCCTATTAAATGGCCTAGATATTGTATATTTCAAAGTACACAGCCGTGTAGTAACAGAACAGACGGTGGGTATTTACACCAGGTATGTGAGATAATTTAACAAGAAAACGCACAGTACAGTGGCCTATTAAAATGCCTAGATATTGTATATTTCAAAGTACACAGCCGTGTAGTAACTGAACAGACGGTGGGTATTTACACCAGGTATGTGAGATAATTTAACAAGAGAACGCACAGTACAGTGGCCTATTAAAATGCCTAGATATTGTATATTTCAAAGTACACAGCCGTGTAGTAACAGAACAGACGGTGGGTATTTACACCAGGTATGTGAGATAATTTAGCAAGAGAACGCACAGTACAGTGGCCTATTAAAATGCCTAGATATTGTATATTTCAAAGTACACAGCCGTGTAGTAACTGAACAGACGGTGGGTATTTACACCAGGTATGTGAGATAATTTAACAAGAAACGCACAGTACAGTGGCCTATTAAATGGCCTAGATATTGTATATTTCAAAGTACACAGCCGTGTAGTAACTGAACAGACGGTGGGTATTTACACCAGGTATGTGAGATAATTTAACAAGAAAACGCACAGTACAGTGGCCTATTAAATGGCCTAGATATTGTATATTTCAAAGTACACAGCCGTGTAGTAACAGAACAGACGGTGGGTATTTACACCAGGTATGTGAGATAATTTAACAAGAGAACGCACAGTACAGTGGCCTATTAAAATGCCTAGATATTGTATATTTCAAAGTACACAGCCGTGTAGTAACTGAACAGACGGTGGGTATTTACACCAGGTATGTGAGATAATTTAACAAGAGAACGCACAGTACAGTGGCCTATTAAAATGCCTAGATATTGTATATTTCAAAGTACACAGCCGTGTAGTAACAGAACAGACGGTGGGTATTTACACCAGGTATGTGAGATAATTTAGCAAGAGAACGCACAGTACAGTGGCCTATTAAAATGCCTAGATATTGTATATTTCAAAGTACACAGCCGTGTAGTAACTGAACAGACGGTGGGTATTTACACCAGGTATGTGAGATAATTTAACAAGAGAACGCACAGTACAGTGGCCTATTAAAATGCCTAGATATTGTATATTTCAAAGTACACAGCCGTGTAGTAACTGAACAGACGGTGGGTATTTACACCAGGTATGTGAGATAATTTAACAAGAGAACGCACAGTACAGTGGCCTATTAAAATGCCTAGATATTGTATATTTCAAAGTACACAGCCGTGTAGTAACAGAACAGACGGTGGGTATTTACACCAGGTATGTGAGATAATTTAGCAAGAGAACGCACAGTACAGTGGCCTATTAAAATGCCTAGATATTGTATATTTCAAAGTACACAGCCGTGTAGTAACTGAACAGACGGTGGGTATTTACACCAGGTACGTGAGATAATTTAACAAGAGAACGCACAGTACAGTGGCCTATTAAATGGCCTAGATATTGTATATTTCAAAGTACACAGCCGTGTAGTAACAGAACAGACGGTGGGTATTTACACCAGGTATGTGAGATAATTTAACAAGAGAACGCACAGTACAGTGGCCTATTAAAATGCCTAGATATTGTATATTTCAAAGTACACAGCCGTGTAGTAACTGAACAGACGGTGGGTATTTACACCAGGTATGTGAGATAATTTAGCAAGAGAACGCACAGTACAGTGGCCTATTAAAATGCCTAGATATTGTATATTTCAAAGTACACAGCCGTGTAGTAACAGAACAGACGGTGGGTATTTACACCAGGTATGTGAGATAATTTAGCAAGAGAACGCACAGTACAGTGGCCTATTAAAATGCCTAGATATTGTATATTTCAAAGTACACAGCCGTGTAGTAACTGAACAGACGGTGGGTATTTACACCAGGTATGTGAGATAATTTAACAAGAGAACGCACAGTACAGTGGCCTATTAAAATGCCTAGATATTGTATATTTCAAAGTACACAGCCGTGTAGTAACTGAACAGACGGTGGGTATTTACACCAGGTATGTGAGATAATTTAACAAGAGAACGCACAGTACAGTGGCCTATTAAATGGCCTAGATATTGTATATTTCAAAGTACACAGCCGTGTAGTAACTGAACAGACGGTGGGTATTTACACCAGGTATGTGAGATAATTTAGCAAGAGAACGCACAGTACAGTGGCCTATTAAAATGCCTAGATATTGTATATTTCAAAGTACACAGCCGTGTAGTAACTGAACAGACGGTGGGTATTTACACCAGGTATGTGAGATAATTTAACAAGAGAACGCACAGTACAGTGGCCTATTAAAATGCCTAGATATTGTATATTTCAAAGTACACAGCCGTGTAGTAACAGAACAGACGGTGGGTATTTACACCAGGTATGTGAGATAATTTAGCAAGAGAACGCACAGTACAGTGGCCTATTAAAATGCCTAGATATTGTATATTTCAAAGTACACAGCCATGTAGTAACAGAACAGACGGTGGGTATTTACACCAGGTATGTGAGATAATTTAGCAAGAGAACGCACAGTACAGTGGCCAATTAAATGGCCTAGATATTGTATATTTCAAGGTACACAGCCGTGTACTAACTGAACAGACGGTGGGTATTTACACCTGGTATACAAAAAGGGTATTGCAGGCACACAGAACCCAGAACACTAGAGCCAAATAAACTGTATTTAAAAAAAATAAAATAAAATTCACAGCCGTATACTGCCAGATCAGATGGTGCATATACACACTAGTTATATAACAGGGTTTTTCAGCCTAAAAGAACGCTGAACAGTAGTGCCAAATATAGTTTGGTATGTAGCAGAGCACCTAATACACCACTAATGCCTCTCTCTGTCCCTACTCCAGCAGCTATCCCTGAATACAGCAGCCGTTCTCTGTAAAGTCTATATTGTAGTAAAGCTATCACTGAAGTCCACTGTAGTAGCCCTGATAAGGGCTTTTAATCACGCTCCTGCCTGTCCAACAGCTAAAATCTGTCTCTCCCTTCTCCAGCCTCTGTCCCTGACTAAGTTCACGCAGCATATGCGTACGAGCAGGAAGAGCTGAGTTTTTATGATTCGAGGTCACATGGTTTTTCCAGCCAATCCATGTAGACGCTGTTTTCGCGCTGCCAGCGTGCTCAGCGTGCCTGTCAGCGTGCCTGTCTGCATGTTGATTGGTGGAAAAAGAGCGCCAGGGAAGGTGGGAGGGGAAACGAATTCTAAGTGCGCCATCGCCGTTATACTCGATTGAAATCGAGTATGCCGAATATCGTAGTATTCGATCGAATACCGGCTCGATCGAACACTACTCGCTCATCTCTACTCAGGACTAGCCTCCCTGGCACTTTTCCCTCTACCCCTTCTTACTACATTTACCCAGCTGCTAACCTGCTGTAGGTTAGCTTTAAGCTAGGGTTATACGATGACATGTGTTGCGCGACAATAAGTCACACGCCATATAGCGCACAACTACACTGCTACATGTGTCACACGACGTTGATGTTGCACGACAATTTTTATAATGATAGCCTATAGTGTTGCACTGCAACATGCGACATGCTGCGACTGTGACATGACAGTCAGAGAAAAATCCATCTTGGGGCAGCGGCTGTGGAGGTCACTGTTAAAGGGGCAGGGGCCACTACAGTTTTTAACTACACTACTACATGTGTTGCGCGACATGTATGTCGCAACAATGATAGTCTATGGTGTTGTACTGCAACATGCGACATGCTGCGATGCGACAGTCACAGAAAAATCCATCTTGGATGTCATGCCACAGTCATAGAATGTCACATGTTGCAGTGCGACACCATAGCCTATCATTATAAAAATTGTTGTGTGACATTGGTGCGATAAAATGTCGTCATTTAGCTCTAGCCTTAAAGGGGCAGGGTGCTGTGGAGGTCACTGTTAAGGGGGCAGGGGCCACTATTAAAGGTGCAGCTGCTGTGGAGGTCACTGTTAAAGGGGCAGGGACCACTATTAAACGAGCAGCTGCTGTTAAAGTCACTGTTGAAGGGGAGGGCACTGTAGAGGTCACTGTTAAAGGGGCATTCACTGTGGATATTACTTTTAAGGAAGAAGGCTGCTGTGGAGGTCATTGTTAAAGGGTCAGGCACTTTAAAGGTCACTTTTAAGGGGCATGGGGGCATGTGTCAGCTGCTGTGGAGGTCACTATTAAGGCATCAGGGTACTGTGAATTCAAGGGAGAAGGGTACTGTGGAGGTCATTGTTAAGGGAACGGGATACTGTGGCAGTCACTGTTAAAGGGACGGATGCTGTGGAGGTCTCTGTTAAGGGGACCAGGAACAGTGGAAGTCACAGATAAGGGGATGGTCCCCTATGGAGGTTAGTGTTAAGGGGTGGCGTTCTGCATAGGCCACTGTTAAGGGGGCGGGCCCTTGAGAAGGTCACTGTCAAGGGAGTGGGGTGCTGTGAATGTCAAAGTTAAGGGTATGGGCTGCTGTTGAGGTTCCATTTTAAGGATGTGGGGCACTGTGGGGGGTCAGTGTTAAGGGGTGGGGGCTGTGGATTTAACTGTTAAGGGGGTGGAGTGATGTAGAGGTCACTGTTCTGGGGATACTGTCAACATCGTTTAACAACACACAGAAACATTAAATGAAATAGTCAAAATATACCCGTGTAAGGGTATATATAGCAACATTTGGCATCTGTTTGTTGCTTGACAAAGGCCTCATCGAGCTGGGCTGAAATGTTGCAGGGGAAATAAAAGGGTCTAACAGAGATTCCTGAAGTATTCCAACCAACTGCATCTTGAAAATGGCCAGGAAACTGTGCATGCACTCCGCAACTCTTACTCTGCAAAACTCACCCTCCTTGAGCGGCAAAGGCAGTTCCCCAAAGACATTAATGCCCAGAGGAGCAGGATCAGCAGGAGGAGCTGGAGGGCAATGAGGAAGACCAGGCAGATGACCCTGACACACTGTGGAAATATTCATTGGAGATTGAGGCAGGGAGTCCCTCAGAGTCCCTTGCGCAAATGGCCATATGCATGCTGAGTTGCTTGTGTAATGACAGCCGCATTATCACCTTTCAGCAGAGGGATGACTACTGACTCTCTACGATGTTAGACTACTGGTTCAAAATGGAGGTCTTTTTTCCACCTGCTGATGGAGAGGATAAACTCAACTACTATCGAGACATTCTATGTAGTGAATTGGTCGCTGTTTATGTGCGCTGTCACCCATTCTCATGAAGGTCTGAGCGGGAGAAGCCCTCTGCGCTCACATTGCACTACCATGCCTGCGGGAGAGGGTGGGGTGTGTGGGGGGGGGGTGTTTGAGCAGCACCAGCTTCATCAGCAGCAACTGAAGTCTGGAGTCTCTTAAAAGTACTTTTCTTCACCCACCTACTGAAGAAACCACCCAGCAACAGCAGGACATGGAGCAGATCCTGAAACAGTAGGTAGTGGCATTCTTGGAGTGCACCCTGCTACCCCAGATCCAAGATCCCCTGGACTACTAGGCATCCAAACTTGATTTATGACTGCAACTACTCGAGTTTGCCCTGGATAAGCTTTCCTCCAGTTCCAGTAGTTTGGTATTAGAGCAGGTGTTTAGTGCCAAGGGGGCCATAATTACCACAAAGATAACTTGCCTTTCAACACAAAATATTGAGAGACTAACTTTTGTACAGATGTATCAGACACTAATATTGACCTGTAAGGCTGAGTTCACAGTTTAGTTATTTAATCAGTTTTTGCCCCATAACTGACCAAATAAGTGAAGTGTGAACTGATTCTAAGAGTGACGTCCATCACCTGCCTGTCATACTGACGCACAGTACCTGTTTCACTACCACAGTTGACTAGCTATGCTTGTTTCTACAATTCACAGTGATACACTGATATACACGGTCCTTATAGCCGGGAAATAGCTGATTTTTAACATGTTTCATCACAAATTAATTCAGATCAAATTTAATTTTTGGGGAAAATTCGACGAAGCGTACAAATTAAATTTTTGAAAACGTTGCTCATATCTAGTGATAAGTATATGTAGGTTGTCTGCAAATGCCGCCCTGTAGTGCATGCAATCTCCCACCCTTAAGCCATGGATATGTTCATGTTCTCTAATAGACTGGAGTAGGGTTTCCATGATCAGTGTGGGAGACAGTGGACACCTCTTCCTGGTCTTATGTTGTATATCCAATGGATCTGATAGGATCCCATTAACCCTGATTTGCGCACCTAGTTGTGTATATAGGGACATGACAGCTCCAACATAAGAAGCAGGAATAGCAGGCTCTTTATGTAGAAACTCCCAATCCACCCTTTTTCCATGTTGGTACTAAAGAGTACCAGAGGTATATTTCAGGAAAAAGTACAGATGTATCCACACTTAACTGATCACTTATCTCAACATTTCCTGAGATGTGTGACACAAAATGATATTGGATAAATTGCTATACAACGTTCAGACACCAGGTGGTGCATGGTGTTACTAGCTATACAACATTCAGACACCAGGTGGCGCATGGTGTTAATAGCTATACAACGTTCAGACACCAGGTGGTGCATTGTGTTACTAGCTAATACCTGAACTTAATTACAACTGTGAAATTTGGTCGTGTTGCCTGTTGAGCTATGTATCTAATCCAATCATATGTGATATTGTCTTCTTAGCTGTGTACCTAATCTTAACATGTATGATACTGTCTGCTGAGCTGTGTATCTAATCCTATCATACGTGATACTGCCCTGTGAGCTGTGTATCTAATCTCACCATGTGTGATACTGTCTCCTGAGCTGTGTATCTAATTCTGTCATGTGTGATACTGTCCTTGGAGCTTTGTATCTAATCCTGTCATGTGTGATACTGCATGATGAGCTGTATATCTAATTCTGCCATGTGTGATACTGTCTGCTGAGCTGCTAAACTGCGTATCTAATAGTGTCATGTGTGATAATGTTTGCTGAGCTGCTGCATCTAATCTTGTTGCATAGTGGAAGGAGCAGTGTCCACAGCAGCACAGAGGATTTCAGGAGAGGAGTGTGCTGATCTTGTGGAAGTCACAGGATGAGAGTTGCATAGTGGAACGAGCAGGGTCTTTCCAGCAGCACAGAGGATTTCAGGAGAGGAGTGGGCTGATCCTGTGGAGGTCACAGGATGAGAGTAACAAAGTGGAAGGAGCAGAGTCCCAGCAGCACAGAAGATTTCAGGAGAGAAATGTGCTGATCTTGTGGAGGTCAGCAATACATGGGCACCGGGCATGTGCACCCTGTATCACGGATCTCAGATCCATTCACTTGAATGGGTCCGCAATCCCGGAGATGCAGTGTGGTGCGGAGGCACAGATCGGAGGGCCACGGAAGTGTTTCTGTCCGTTCCTCCGCACCGCAAAAAAAATAGAACATGTTCTATTTTTTGCAGTGCAGATGGATCATGGACCCATTTAAGTTGAATGGTTCTCAATCCATCCCACCTGCCCCACATATGTTGCCTGTGCATGGGGGACCGCAAATTGCGGTCCCCAATGCACGGAACAGTGGCACAACTGCCGTATGCATGAGCCCTTACATAGTGGAAGGACCAGGGTCCTCCCAGCAGCACAAAGTATTTTGGGAGAGGAGTGTGCTGATCTTGCAGAGGTCAGAGGATGAGAGTTAGTGGGATGTGCAGGGTCCCAGCAGCACAGAGGATTTCAGAAGAGGAGAGTGCTGAGCTGTGTATATAACCCTACATGTGAGGGTTCATGTACAAAACAAAAGATATCACAAATTTACCAGCTAATATACAACTCAACCACTAGGAGTGAGGGCGCTGCTTGCAAGAGCTTACAATGTATGAGGTAGTAGGGGTGACACAAAAAATGTTTGAATGTGCTACCTTCAGATTGACTCCTGACCATTCTTTTCAATGTTATGTATTCTTCAGCGTCACTTATCATCTCTGTGTTCAGGAAACTCAAAGCATCATCTATATTGTGCGTGTTTCATGCAGCTCTCGCCCCATAGAAGTCAATGGGGCTTGCAAAAAAAAAATGGACGGCATCTGATACGCATAAAAATCTAATCCTACAATGTGTGATAACAATAGAAGAAAAAAGAGATGACACTCACCAATGTCGTCCAATTCCTCTTTATTATTGTCAACAGACGTGCTTACATATGTAAAAGCAGCAGGCGCTACACAAGCACCACAAAGCGGCGCTGCCATTTCGCGTAGATACGCTTCCTCAGGCCTCTCTCATAAGTACGTCTGTTGGTGATAATAAAGACGAATTGGACAACATTGGTGAGTGCCATCTCTTTTTTCTTCTATTGTTGGCATTGTTCTGGACTTTTTGAGATAGAGCACCACCTCGGTCCCAACAAAGGAGCTTTGGCCTCCGCTGCTCCCGGTCGATTGTGAATGGATTAGTGCCTAGCAGTGCCATCCTGACCTTGTCTTCACTTTTGGTGGCTATAATGTGTGATAATTTCTGCTTACCATGCGCTTTGTGCCACCGCCCCTACACAGTAATACACTCATATGATCTATACCAGTGTATTACTGTACAGTGGCGGCACGAAGCGCAAGGCATCATAGTAACCAATGGCGCCATGCACTCGTACACTCATCAGGATGGCAGGCCGGGTTTTCATGGACCGTGGTCCGTAGATATGAAGCTCAAATGACAGTATCACACATGGTAGAATTAGATACACAGCTCAGCAGACAGTATCACACATGATAGAATTAGATACACAGCTCACAGGGCAGTATCACAAATGATAGGATTAGATACATAGATCAGCAGACAGTATCAAATAGGATAGGATTAGATACACAACTCAGCAGACAGTATGACACTATAGGATTAAATACACAACTCAGCAGACAGTATCACACAGGATAGGATTAAAAGTCCAGCTCAGCAGACAATATCACACAAGATAGGATTAGTTACACCATTCAGCAGACAGTATCACACAGGATAGGATTAGATACACAACTCAGCAGACAGTATCACACAGTATATGATTAGATACACAACTCAGTAGACAGTATCACACAGTATAGGATTAGATACACAACTCAGTAGACAGTATCACACATGATAGGATTAGATACACAGTTCAGTAGACAGTATCACACATGATAGAATTAGATACACAGCTCACAGGGCAGTATCGGAAATTATAGGATTAGATACATAACTCAGCAGACAGAATCAAATAGAATAGGATTAGATACACAACTTAGCAGACAGTATGACACTATAGGATTAGATACACAACTCAGCAGACAGTATCACACAGGATAGGATGAAATGTCCAGCTCAGCAGACAATATCGCACATGATAGGATTAGTTACACCATTCAGCAGACAGTATCACACAGTATATGATTAGATAAACAACTCAGTAGAGAGTATCACACAGTATATGATTAGATACACAACTCAGTAGACAGTATCACACATGATAGGATTAGATACACAGTTCAGCAGACAGTATCACACATGATGTTTGGATTCTGGATTTAGTTTTCCTTTATTCTCATGTGTTTGACTTTCACACACTTAATATTCTTAATAGATCTCACCAAATTTAGCTGGGTCTGCCAATAAATATCTCTTATCTGAGGCCAGCTGCTCTGCAGCTTGAGGAATAAGCTAAATGTGGAGAACTCACCACCCAATGGTTGTGATGTGTAGTATAGCTATTCAGAGTTTAATTACAGTCTTGCAATATTATGTTGTTTTGCTGTCAGGACAAAATTGACACCACTTCCAGTTTGGAGATCAGGTAAGAGTGGACACATCTGTATATTTAATGGTGTGAGTCAGTTGTACAGAGTTACAATTTCTATGCCTACCATCAGATCCTCAACCCAAAGGGTAGCCAGCCCTCAGGAGGAGTGTAAATAATGTAAGCAGGGGGTACAGACGATAAATAGCCTGCACAATTCTGACACCTCTTGGCACAAAACATGACGACAGTAGAATGAAGCAATAATTTGTTTATTGGTAACAAAGGTGCATTTTGGAGTTGACAACTCCTTTATCAAGTCTAAAAAGGCAATAAAACTATACGCAGAGGTGACAGAAACTATACACAGAGGTGACAGAAAACAATGCATACGTACAAAAGGGTTTGTGCTGCCAACATCAAGGAACATGGCTACTGGAGGGGGGTTTTTGTTCAGCATACACAACAAATACAAGATGCAAGGGACCTTTTGATAAGGCTTAAAAACAACATCACAATTAGAGATGAGCGAGCACTAAAATGCTCGGGTGCCCGTTATTCGAGACAAACTTTTCCGGATGCTCGGTAGCTTGTTTCGAGTAAAGAACCCCATTGAAGTCAATGGGAGACTCGAGCATTTTTTGTAGGGGACCAAGGCTCTGCCTAGGGAAGGCTGGGTGAAAACCTGGAAACATCAGAAAATGATGGAAACACCATGGAAATGGACAGGTAACAGCAGGGGCAGCATGCATGGCTGCCTCTGAGGCTGCCTAATCCCACCATTACCCCAAATTCTCCTGCAACTGCCTGGTGGTTACCCTCATGGCAATTGTGCTCACCCAGACCAAGAAAGGTGAGGAACATGCCCATCACATGTTAGGGAAGCACCCAACTAGGTGCAACGAAGGTCCATCACCCATGCCCATGCTGGCACTGCTCTCCTATCCCCAGCCACACGATGCAGGCATAAGCCTGACACAGCATGGTGGTGACGCCAACAAGTGACCAAGTTAGATAAGGTAGCAGGTGAGCCACCCAAATATTTTGCCTGACGCAGCATGGCGGTGACAACAGAGTGACCGAGTTAGACTGAGGTAGCAGGAGGTGAAGCACGGATGGTAATTCGAAGGAGGAGGGGATGGAGGAAGAGGCATAGTAAGTCTGAGAAACCGTGACCGAGGTAGGCCCCGCAATCCTCCAAGTGGGCAGTATATGAGCAGCCCCAGGGTCAGACTCGGTAAGAGTGACCGAGCTACACGACGGTAGCAGGTAGAGCACATAAAAAATTTAGCGTGGCCCTGTATGTGGACGTTGTCTCCTTGAGAAATGCTCAGGGTGGCCGAACGCCGGGCTTGACGGCGGAACTTTTTGGGGTTATCGATTGTCGAAATGTTGGCTTACATCAAGTTTAGTATCTGTTCTTATCAGTTGCTGTGGCTGTTGGTGGTAAAGTGGTGAGCATAGCTGCTTCCCAAGCAATTGACCCGGGTTCGATTCCCGTCTATCGCATTATGTGGCCCTGCGGAAAAATTGTTTAGAAAGAGGGCCTGTAGGTGGACCTCCGGAAAAATTGTTTGGAGAGAGGGCCAGTAGGGGGCCCTCCGGAAAAATTGTTTAGAGAGAGGGCCTGTAGGTGGACCTCCGGAAAAATTGTTTAGAGAGAGGGCCTGTAGGTGGACCTCCGGAAAAATTGTGGTAAAAGATGCCAGCTGGACCTCTAAAAAATTGTGTTTTTTGGGTCAGCGTTAGGCAAAGACGACGAGGAGGAGTAGGAGGAGTAGAGAAGAGGAATCGGATACAGAAGTAATGTTAATCTTTAGCTGCTTTCCCCCGGAGGAGATTTGAATTCCTGTGAAATCCAGGCTTTGTTCATTTTAATAAGCGTCAGCCTGTCAGCGCTGTCAGTTGACAGGCGTGTACGCTTATCGGTGATGACGCCACCAGCTGCACTGAAGACCCGCTCTGACAGCACGCTAGCGGCAGGGCAGGCCAGCACCTCCAAGGCGTACGCGCCAGTTCAGGCCACGTGTCCAGCTTTGAAACCCAGTAGTTGTATG
>ONZH01002592.1:0-95867 GCA_900303285.1 Rhinella marina
AGGAGGGCTCAGGCGGCCCCCTGGGCATTGGCCCACCGGGAAATTTGCCTGTAAGGTCTATGGCCAATCTGTCCCTGCTCTTGGCTAGGTAACAGAGGGACATACCATATTTTTCACCCTATAAGATGCACTGGCCCATAAGACACACCTAGGTTTTAGAGGAGGACAATAAGAAAAAAATATTTTTCATTAGACCTCAGGTCAGACCACCAATCAGACCCCATGTTAATCAGACCCCTGCTGATAGCCCCAATCAGAACCCCAATGTTAATAAGACCCCAACAAGACCTCATATCGGAACCTCAATCAGACTTCAGTTCAGACCCCAATGTGAATGACCCCCAATCAGACCTCAGATAATCAGACCATGCCTCTAATCAGTTCCCATTGCCTCATATCAGCCCACATTGCCTCTCATATTAGCCCCCAGCAGCCCCATTTCCTCACATCAGCCCCATTGCCTCATATCAGCCCCTATTACCTCTGATCAGTGCCCAGCAGCCCCTTTATCTCTGATCAGCCCCCAGCAGCCCCCATTGCCTCATATCAGCCCCCATCAGCCCCGTTTGCCACAGGTCAGCCCCCTAGCAGCCCTGTTTGCCTCATATCAGCCACCCAGCAGCCCCAACAACCTCAGATCAGCCCCCAGCAGCTCCCTTTGCCTCTGATCAGCCCCCAGCAGCCCCCTTTGCCACAGGTCAGCCCCCAGCAGCCCCCTTTGCCTCAAGTCAGCCCCCAGCAGCCCCATTTGCCTCAGGTCAGCCCCCAGCAGCCCCATTTGCCTCAGATCATCCCCCAGCAGCCCCCTTTGCCTCAGGTCAGCCCCCAGCAGCCCCCTTTGCCTCATATTTAATAAAATAAAAAAAACACTTACCTTTCCTACTCCAGACGCTGCCGTTCCTCTCCTCCAGCCTGATCCTCTTCTTCCTGCTGCCAGCGCACACAACGTGAGATCACAGAGTGCCCTAACGCTGTGCACAGCCGAGGACCAGGAAGTGGTGAGTACAGAGTCTTCACGGCTTCCTGGTCCTCTGGTGCAAATGAGCGCTTCCATAATGGAAGCGCTCAATAGTGTTCGCCCCATAAGATGCAGGGGCATTTATCCCCCACTTTTGGGAAAAAACAATGCGTCTTATGGGATGAAAAATATGGGTAATCAAACTTTATAATATAGTGTTAGAGGTGCAGTTTGAGTTTCAAAATCTCATCTTCTACTACCTCAGCATGGATGTCTTCCAACTAGAGATGAGCGAATCTAGAGAGAATCGCTTTATAGATTCGTATTAAATTCTCCATTTTTCCTACTCTGAAGCGAATCCGGATTTTGTCAGATTCGCTTTGTATTATTCGTAAATGTTCTTAAAATTTTGAACGCTAACGCTATGTATGCTACGTACGCAACGTACACATTCTTCTTGCCCCCTCCACCGGCCCCCCGAAGTGGGAAAATGACGATACGCCCCCTCAAGAGCGGGAAAGGGAAGATACGCCCCCCTCAGAAGTGGGAAAAAACAGCCTGGCCTACCGGGAACTAAATATTTGCACGCATAGGCAGTGAAGACTCCTCCCTCATTACTCCTCCCTCCTCTCCAGTTCAAGCCAGCGGTGAACAAGATCCACAGCATGGCGAAGCAACTGGGACCAAAGTGGGGGGAAATGGTCTTTGGGAACGAGTTCCCCAAACCACTGCCCACTCCAGAGATCAGAGCATCACAATTGTGCTAGAAAGTCTCACTGGCTCCTGATTAGATAATTGCCTTGCCGGCTGCTGTGGTTGTTGCAGCGGAGGCGTCTGGAGCGTCCACTTCGCCGCCCAGGAGGAGAACAACAACAACACCTTCCATGTTGCAGAATCCGATTGTGCCAGCATCAGTGACGGCCTCCGCCCAGACCCTACAGGACTACAAGAATGCGGTGGAGGACTGGGTCATCCAAGTACTGGACCATCCAAGGCCGGGAAACCCTACACCGGAGCAGCAAAAGGGGACCGTCCTGTGGTTTTCAGTGGAGCGAGGCTCTGGCTTTCTGGCGGATAACAAGGATGGCAAGGAGTACTTTGTGGGCCGCAGGTCAGTGAAACGGCCGTACCTGCCCCAACCCTATCACAGCCTGTACGTGGGGGATCAGGTGGAATACACCCCCATGGCATCCCTGAAAGGCCCCTTTTCTAGAGGTGTTACCTTATTATCTAAGACCCTGGTCCCTACATCAGCACCAGAAGTTTGGCCGGAGGAACCACCATGCGAAGGACGCGTGCGCTGCCTACAGGAGTCACCAGATGGCACTCTCCGTTTCAGGGAGAAGCCACAGCTGAAGCCTCTGATCCCTGGACTGCCACCACCACCACCATCACAGTCCTTTCAGCTGGGTCAGCTGATGACAACATCGTTTACATTCCACGGTGATCCACCAGTACCAACTACCCTGGAAAATGAAGTCAGCAGCAGCCAGGGAAGCTAGGCCTTCTTCCCTGGGTGCAACCTTGCCTCAACCGCTGCAGCCAGAAGTCCTTACCACTGCTGTCCCGGCAGGAGAATCCAAAAAAGTAAAGGTGCAAGTGGCTGCAGCGCTCACCAGCGTGACCACCACCCGGACCTGGTCAAGTCCGATTTCTGGTAGAAAAGGGCAGTGGAGCTCAACCACGGCAGCCAGCTTGGCCTACAGGAGGCAGGAGTGTCCTCTGATCTCATTCAGTAGTAGTTCAAGCGAGGAGGACTTAAGGTCCCTCATCTGAGGAACCCTTCCACTGGCTGAGTGATTTAAAGGACACCTCTGGAGGACCTATGGGAGCCACACCATGGACTGCACCTGACGGGTGAGAACTAGTTGGCACTTGTTTTGTTTGTTTAGTTTGTATTGCCCTCTGTTTGACTCTCACCCAGATGGACATGGCTTGTCAGGCCACCCCCCCATTCTGCAGAAAATTCCCAGTTGCGCCTAAGCGCGCCTCTTTTCCTTTTTCCACCCTTATCAGGTTATTTGGGAGCCCGCTTTGCAAAAAAGGTTCTCTATTTGCTGCTATTTTATATTATCCATGTGGATTACACGTTACCTGTTTGGATTACAAAATTACCTCACGTGGATTACAATTGAATTTTGGACTGTGTTCCAGTGTTTTATCATGCCAAGCAGCCAAGAGGAGAGACTCAAACGTATATCTGAGCACTTTATGCTTGCAAATGTGAAATTGCACTAAAATGTTTGCATAATTGTCATTGCTGTATTTTAGCAATAATGTTTTTAAAGGTTCAGCAACGTTCAAGCACTTTAGCCCATTGTGTTTATTATTTTTCTGGTACTGCAATGTGTTCTATTATGTACTTATTGTACGGTGTGTTTTAGTAAATTATGCACTTAGCCGGATAGCTAGCACCTTACTTTTCTACCTCATATGGACTGCCTCTAAAGACTGTACACCGCGGCCTAGCCTTGTGCGTATGACGCAATCGCGAGTCAATAGTACGCTAAGGATCCGTACGCACTTTGTACGCTAATGCTTACGTATTGCGTACGTTAACAACACTGACTGTATGTTCGTAATTTGTGCAGGAATGTTTGCAAAACAATGATTATTTTTTAATGCAAATTCGACCGAATAAATTTGTATTAAGAACAAATCTTGTCAGAAATTTGTTGATTATTCGCCGAAGCGAATTTTGGATGATTCGCTCATCTCTACTTCACACTGTAATAGAATAGCTCCATTCGACCATTTCCTATCACTGTTATATAATAGCAGGTACATTTTTTTCCACTTTTTCTTGTTTCTTGTTAATTCCTTGGATTTCTTACACTTTTAAAGACAAATCATGCTTAAACTCATCAATAATTTAAGAAAATGATATCCACTTTTCTTAGGAATTTTAATTAGATATTAGCTGCATGATAATGGTCCAGCTACACATCGTAAATAACTCACACGTGCATCGCAAATAATCCAGCAGTGTTTTTTTGAGATTTGTGTGCCACAATTTTTTTTAAATAAACGTCACACAAACAATATGTTAAAAAATAGAATTAAAGTGAAATATAGGTCTTGAAGTGTATTACTATGTTCACAAAGAAACTTTAAAATTAAAATTATTCTTTTAAAAATGGGCTAAATGCTGCAGTCTAAGGAAAGAAATGTATTTAGCAGTATATTGTTTCTCTGTATAATAACTGTATAATAAGAGATAGAAGCCAATATTAGAATAAGGATTCAGACAGTTGAACATTGCTGGAGGGTTTGGAAGTTGAAGGGTCGACAGGCCTCCTCTGCTGTACACAAGTGATGTGGCCTCTGAAGGCAGACACTGCCATGATGTTGGAACGGTCCATGCATCTGTACAGTGTAGCATCTATTCAAATATATATATATATATATATATATACACTCACCGGCCACTTTATTAGGTACACCATGCTAGTAACGGGTTGGACCCCCTTTTGCCTTCAGAACTGCCTCAATTCTTCGTGGCATAGATTCAACAAGGTGCTGGAAGCATTCCTCAGAGATTTTGGTCCATATTGACATGATGGCATCACACAGTTGCCGCAGATTTGTCGGCTGCACATCCATGATGCAAATCTCCCGTTCCACCACATCCCAAAGATGCTCTATTGGATTGAGATCTGGTGACTGTGGAGGCCATTTGAGTACAGTGAACTCATTGTCATGTTCAAGAAACCAGTCTGAGATGATTCCAGCTTTATGACATGGCGCATTATCCTGCTGAAAGTAGCCATCAGATGTTGGGTACATTGTGGTCATAAAGGGATGGACATGGTCAGCAACAATACTCAGGTAGGCTGTGGCGTTGCAACGATGCTCAATTGGTACCAAGGGGCCCAAAGAGTGCCAAGAAAATATTCCCCACACCATGACACCACCACCACCAGCTTGAACCGTTGATACAAGGCAGGATGGATCCATGCTTTCATGTTGTTGACGCCAAATTCTGACCCTACCATCCGAATGTCGCAGCAGAAATCGAGACTCATCAGACCAGGCAACGTTTTTCCAATCTTCTACTGTCCAATTTCGATGAGCTTGTGCAAATTGTAGCCTCAGTTTCCTGTTCTTAGCTGAAAGGAGTGGCACCCGGTGTGGTCTTCTGCTGCTGTAGCCCATCTGCCTCAAAGTTCGACGTACTGTGCGTTCAGAGATGCTCTTCTGCCTACCTTGGTTGTAACGGGTGGCAATTTGAGTCACTGTTGCCTTTCTATCAGCTCGAACCAGTCTGCCCATTCTCCTCTGACCTCTGGCATCAACAAGGCATTTCCGCCCACAGAACTGCCGCTCACTGGATGTTTTTTCTTTTTCGGACCATTCTCTGTAAACCCTAGAGATGGTTGTGCGTGAAAATCCCAGTAGATCAGCAGTTTCTGAAATACTCAGACCAGCCCTTCTGGCACCAATAACCATGCCACGTTCAAAGGCACTCAAATCACCTTTCTTCCCCATACTGATGCTCGGTTTGAACTGCAGGAGATTGTCTTGACCATGTCTACATGCCTAAATGCACTGAGTTGCCGTCATGTGATTGGCTGATTAGAAATTAAGTGTTAACGAGCAGTTGGACAGGTGTACCTAATAAAGTGGCCGGTGAGTGTATATATACAGTACAGACCAAAAGTTTGGACACACCTTCTCATTCAAAGAGTTTTCTGTATTTTCATGACTATGAAAATTGTAGATTCACACTGAAGGCATCAAAACTATGAATTAACACCTGTGGAATTATATACTTAACAAAAAAGTGTGAAACAGCTGAAAATATGTCTTATATTCTAGGTTCTTCAAAGTAGCCACCTTTTGCTTTGATTACTGCTTTGCACACTCTTGGCATTCTCTTGATGAGCTTCAAGAGGTAGTCACCTGAAATGGTTTTCACTTCACAGGTGTGCCCTGTCAGGTTTAATAAGTGGGATTGATTTCTTGCCTTATAAATGGGGTTGGGACCATGAGTTGTGTTGGGCAGAAGTCAGGTGGATACACAGCTGATAGTCCTACTGAATAGACTGTTATAATTTGTATCATGGCAAGAAAAAAGCAGCTAAGTAAAGAAAAACGAGTGGCCATCATTACTTTAAGAAATGAAGGTCAGTCAGTCTGAAAAATTGGGAAAACTTTGAAAGTGTCCCCAAGTGCAGTCGCAAAAATCATCAAGTGCTACAAAGAAACTGGCTGACATGAGGACCGCCCCAGGAAAGAAAGACCAAGAGTCACCTCTGCTGCGGAGGATAAGTTCATCCGAGTCACCAGCCTCAGAAATCGCAGGTTAACAGCAGCTCAGATTAGAGACCAGGTCAATGCCACACAGAGTTCTAGCAGCAGACACATCTCTACAACAACTGTTAAGAGGAGACTGTGTGCAGCAGGCCTTCATGGTAAAATAGCTGCTAGGAAACCACTGCTAAGGACAGGCAACAAGCAGAAGAGACTTGTTTGGGCTAAAGAACACAAAAAATGGACATTAGACCAGTGGAAATCTGTGCTTTGGTCTGATGAGCCCAAATTTGAGATCTTTGGTTCCAACCACTGTGTCTTTGTGCGACGCAGAAAAGGTGAACGGATGGACTCTACATGCCTGGTTCCCACCGTGAAGCATGGAGGAGGAGGAGGTGTGATGGTGTGGGGGTGCTTTACTGGTGACACTGTTGGGGATTTATTCAAAATTGAAGGCATGCTGAACCAGCATGGCTACCACAGCATCTTGCAGCGGCCTGCTATTCCATCCGGTTTGCGTTTAGTTGGACCATCATTTATTTATCAACAGGACAATGACCCCAAACACACCTCCAGGCTGTGTAAGGACTATTTGACCAAGAAGGAGAGTGATGGGGTGCTATGCCAGATGATCTGGCCTTCACAGTTACCAGACCTGAACCCAATCGAGATGGTTTGGGGTGAGCTTGAAACGCAGAATGAAGGCAAAAGGGCCAACAAGTGCTAAGCATCTCTGGGAACTCCTTCAAGACTGTTGGAATACCATTTCAGGTGACTACCTCTTGAAGCTCATCAAGAGAATGCCAAGAGTGTGCAAAGCAGTAATCAAAGCAAAAGGTGGCTACTTTGAAGAACATAGAATATCAGACATATTTACAGTTGTTTCACACTTTTTTGTTAAGTATATAATTCCACATGTGTTAATTCATTGATAGTGAATATCATAGTTTTGATGCCTTCAGTGTGAATCTACAATTTTCATAGTCATGAAAATACAGAAAACTCTTTGAATGAGAAGGTGTGTCCAAACTTTTGGTCTGTACTGTATATATATGGAAAAATAGAAGCAGCACACAGTAGATGCCGGGTGCAATACCCTTGTAAAATCAGGACCAGGATTCCAAAAATAGTCAAATGTAGAAAAAGGCAGCACTCCGGACTTTTGTGAGAAACAGTGGATCACTTTATTTCACCCACAACAGCAACATTTCGGTTCACTCAATGGAGCCTTTGTCAAGCAGTGATATCAGTGCCAACAGTGAATATGTATAGAGGAGTCAATCATGTCAATTACAAATACATTCATCACCAGTAATTAATAAATCAAACAAAATACATCATGATATAAGGCATACTACAACGTGCATGATCCCCAACTATTACATACATGATTGCAATGATTCCATCAAATTTTCATGTACATAAAGTGCAACAGTACTTAAATATGTGACATAAACAGTTAATATAGTGTAATTAATACCCATGTGTGGGTGCTATGACATAATTACGTTAAAATATGTGAGGCGCTTACCGCACCAGAGCAGAGTCCAAACATGTGGCAAACGGCATCTCAATCAGACAACTGCGCCTGCGTGAGTTCATGCAGGGCAGTAGACAAGCTAAGCTATGGGAACACACGGCGCATGCGCGTAGGTGCCAACGGGCCTGCGCACAAGACATACTCGTGTCCCACCTTACCAAGACTAAGGATGGAACTGACTACCTCAAGGAACAACCGCGCATGCGCAGAAATGCTCCGTTCACCAGGTAGATAATCATGACACCAATGTAAACAATTAACGGAGAAGTGAAACACATGGCCAGACATAGAGATCAGCCACCACCAGTAATAGACCTGGGGTGGTGTACCCCGATTGTGTACAACATGACCACAGCCACTCCTATGGCTATAATCATGTCACACAGGCCATGTATTAAACAGTATTCTAATGGGGCGGAACGAGTCCAAGGAACCCTCAGACCTGTTCCAACCCATAATAACCAGAGGACGCGATAGAAGGCACAAGCATGTGTCCCCATCGTGCCCATCTGGAAATTGACCACCACATACTGTAAGTAATAAAGGGAAAAAGGGGGAAAAGCAAACTGGTGCTGGACCGCTTCCTTGTATTAGTTCACATCCTTACAAAGAAAGAGATCGAAGCGCTGTTCCAGAATGGCATCAATGCTGTGGTTGGTCTTGCTCCCACATAAATTACATATAGATAATTATTCTAGAGAAAAAGAGAGAGAAAAAAATAAGGTGAGTATATATACATAATAAATGAATATATAATCAATTACAAGAGGCACTGTACTATACCTACACGATAGGAGGAAGGGGGACCGCAGACAAACAAGACGCACAACTATGGTACCCTAAATTCAAGCCTCCTGGTTTTAAAGTACGTAAATGGAAAATCCAAAAGAGTTCCCTCTTTTTAAGTAAAGCTGACCTGTCACCACCCCGCCTTGGCATATTAACCTGGTCAATTATATGGAAACATAAATCCTTCTCATTATGCTTAGCCTCTGTGAAATGTTTAGAGATCAGCAAATCGAACCTTTTCTCCCTGATGGTGTATCTATGATGATTGAGACGGGTTTTAACATCCCGTGTTGTCTCACCAACATGGAAACGGTGGCATGGACACTCCAGGAGATACACTACATACGAGGAATCGCACGTTAGGTAATGCCTGATCTTAATGGAGTCCCCTGTATGTGGATGAATAAAATGAGAGCCTTTAAGCATTAATGGACAATTCACGCAGTTATGACATGGATAACATCCTTGAAGGGTCGACAGGCCTCCTCTGCTGTACACAAGTGATGTGGCCTCTGAAGGCAGACACTGCAAATGCCATGATGTTGGAACAGTCCATGCATCTGTACAGTCTAGCATCTATTCAAATATATATATATATATATATATATATATATATATATATAAAGCTGAGTGTATGTATGTGTGTATGTATGTATGTATGTATGTCCGCTAAAGGAATCTGCACAGTCGCAGCTACAATCACGAATTTTGGCACACAGGTACATCAGGTCTCTGGGAAGGTTTAATACCGGGTCTCAGCTCTCCAGGACGTACCGTTCCTGAGATATTGCCAAAAAAATGCATTAGCCAATAGAAGTCTGGTCACATGACCCTTACCAGCCAATAGAAGCTTGCAGGCCCTTAGCCTCCACAGACAGTTTCACGACAGGTCTCCATAACAACCCAGCCAGTTTTCTTCACTGCTGTAGGTCTGCTTTAAAGGGGCAGGGTGCTGTGGATGACACTGTTAAAGGGGTATTCTGGTTACCATAAATATATCTTATGTTTTAGACTAATTCATCTAATCATTACCTAATATAATGTAAATTTCACATATTTACCATTCAGTAATAATAAAAGATGTTTTCTTCCACTGCTACCCACTGTGTTTCCTTATAAATTACCATGGCATCGACCTGTATTTGGTCACCCGCAAAAGAAGGACTTAAAAGCCCCGCCCCCAGGTCTTGCTAAATCACGCCCCCAATCCAATCAGGCCATGCCCCCTCTCACTCCGCAGCCGACAGGGACTGCAAAAATGAAGGTAAAAATCAACTTCTGTCAGCTGCAGTGTTGGGAGGGAGGGTGACTTTCTCCCTGCAGCTCATGTTCAGACTGCACAGTGCTGCTGTCTGAGAGTGTGCTGTTTAAAAGGACATCTCATGTGTACATCCAGGCCCTGCGGCGGATGGAGGACAGGGAGTCTGAAAGCCGGACTGTCCAGCCTAAAAACGGACCTCTGGAAACCCTGGGGGCAGGCTGCTGTGGCGGTCACAGTTAAATGTGAGAGCGCTATGGGTATTACTGTTAAGGTAATACCCATAGCGCTCTCCCATTTAACTGTGACCTCCACAGCAGCCTGCCCCCAGGGTTGCCAGAGGTCCGTTTTTAGGATGTCACTGTAAAAGGGGTGGGCACTGTGGAGGTCACTGTTAAGGGAGGAGGGGGCTGTGGAGGCCACTATTAAAGGGGCATCAGGGTACTGTGAGGTCACTGTTAAGGGAGCAGGGTACTGTGACAGTCACTGTTAAAGGTGCAGTTGCTGTGGAGGTCTCTGTCAAGGGGGCCAGAAATGGCGGAGGTCAGTTAAGGGGACTGTAACCTATGGTCAGTGTTAAGGGGTGGGTGCTGTAGAGGTCACTTAAGGAGGCGGGCCCCTGTGGAGGTGACTGTCAAGGGGGTGAGGTGCTGTGGAACTCACTGTTAAAGGTGCAGCCTGCTGTGAAGGGCAAAGTTAAGGGGGTGGGCTGCTGTGGAGGTCCCATTTTAAGGAGATGGGGCACTGTGGGGGGAGTCAGTGCTGGGGGCTTTGGAGGTTACTGTTAAGGAGGTGGGGTGCTGTAGACGTCACTGTCAATATCTTTTAACGACACACATAAACATTAAATGAAATAGATGAAATATACCCGGACGAAGCGGGGTCCTTCTGTTAATATATATATATATATATATATATATATATATATATACAGTACAGACCAAAAGTTTGGACACACCTTCTTATTCAAAGAGTGAAGGCAAAAGGGCCAACAAGTGCTAAGCATCTCTGGGAACTCCTTCAAGACTGTTGGAATACCATTTCAGGCGACTACCTCTTGAAGCTCATCAAGAGAATGCCAAGAGTGTGCAAAGCAGTAATCAAAGCAAAAGGTGGCTACTTTGAAGAACCTAGAATATAAGACATATTTTCAGTTGTTTCACACTTTTTTGTTAAGTATATAATTCCATGTGTTAATTTATAGTTTTGATGCCTTCAGTGTGAATCTACAATTCTCATAGTCATGAAAATACAGACATCTCTTTGAAAGAGAAGGTGTGTCCAAACTTTTGGTCTGTACTGTATATATACTGTATATTCATTCTGTTTGCAGTCATTTCTTTCCAAGATGTGTGATGTGTGATGTGCTCTTTCTGGAGAAGAAAAATAGAACTGAGCAATGACAGAGAAGAGACCAATTAGCAAATATGAACAAAAATGAGCTCCCTATTATGGAAAAAGTATTCCAAATTATTTTCACATGGCAGTTCTACAGAATATGCCGTACATGACAGATGCATGCTCCAGGCCTGGATTCACACCTGTATTGAAAACTGGGGTTCCTCAACTCATCTGATGAGATATGCACGGCTCTCTCCATTCACTGCTATGGGAGTATTATGGAAATGTAACACGGCCACTGATCCATTCATTCTCCACCCAGATGTGCCATCCAGCCAAGCAGATAGATTCATGACACCTCTTTTGGTCCCACATCTATTAGATATCTATGGCATAACCTGTGGATAAGCTATAAATGTCTTATTTAGGAATCTGCACATGGATGCCGG
Source organism: Rhinella marina (assembly GCA_900303285.1). Classification (NCBI taxonomy): domain Eukaryota; kingdom Metazoa; phylum Chordata; class Amphibia; order Anura; family Bufonidae; genus Rhinella; species Rhinella marina. The sequence continues at coordinate 11,589 of ONZH01002592.1, forward strand.
AGAACATGCAGAAGATCAGCACAAATTTCTGTGCAGATAACTGGGCGTTTCTGTGCCCAAACTGCACCAAAACCGTCAACTTGTAATAGCGTTTTTTGGTGTGGATTTTATGATGTTTTGTCAACATTTGAAAAAGGTGAAATCCACAGCTAAAACCGTAAAAAACAGTTGACATGCTGTGGATTTGATCCACACACTAGGTCAATATCCGCAAAAACATCTACAAAGCGTACATGAGATTAGTTTAAATGTATACACTTTGCCGGTACTGTATTACGCACTGGAATCTGCGCAGAATAAAAAAATGTACGTATTCCGCATTGTGTGCAGGCATCCTTAGTGTTATGATGCATGTTCTTTTTCAAGCCACTGTGTAAAGCCATGTCTGCACTGGACATAGTACCTGTTCCTATTACTCATTAGGATTAAAGGGCATCTGTCATCTGGCTGACCTGTTGCATGTGCGCTTGGCAGTCAAAGACAACCATGTTGGTCCCACGTTCATACATGCCATACATGCAAATGAGCCTCTAGGAGCTAAAGGGGTGTTGCCGTTACACCTAGAGGCTTTGCTCTCTCTTCAGTTGCAGCACCCTCTGCACTTAGATTCACAGGACCAGGCGTGGTGACGTTTTTACTGCCTGGCCCTGTAAAATGCAGAGGGTGTGACAGTTGCAGAGAGAGCAGAGTCTCTAGGTGTAATGACAGTGCCCCTGTTGCTCCTAGAGGCTCATTTACATATATTAAAACATACTTTTTCTCAGCAATGTGGACACATATGAACATGGGACCAACACAGATGCATTTAGCTGCCAAGTGCACATGTAATACGTCAGCCAGTTTCATAGGTACAAATCTGATGACAGATGCCCTTTAAATAACTCACGTAGTTTAGGGAAGAAAGAATCCGATCAGCTATAACATTAGGATCTGTCAGCTCTCCTGAAATGCCTCATCAATATTTGTTTTCATGTGAAATGGAAATTCTGGACATTGGTCTAACTCTTTCATCATTATTGGAATAGTAACTTGACACATAAATACTTGATAGTTGAGAATTCATTTCCAGCCTTATTTGGACTGTTGCGTCCTATGCCAATGTTACAGGAGTCTCAGGGCTGTGCTATGTTATGACAAGCATCTTCAGTGGAAATAAACATAGTTAATAATGCTATCCGCTGCTTGTATCATCTGTAACTATTACGTTGTTGGTATGAAGAAAAGACAGGGGTAGATTTATCAAATTGGTACGAAGGAAAACTGGCTTAGCTGCCCACAGCAAACAATCTGATAGCTTATCTACCTTTCATTGTCCTTTCTTTTGGTAAATGAGAAGATCTATCTGATTGGTTGCTATGGGCAAGTAAGCCAATTTTCCTTTGCACTATTTTGGATAGATCTCCCTCAGTAATTTGTCAAGTATTATGTTTTGTACTAGTACACATTGTTATGCAAGCAGCGGGTGTAATAATTTTATTTGCACCCCAATAATTGATTAGACGGGACTACCTTCATTTTTTTTTTAATTCTGTTATTTTATTGTATAAAGTGTGGACCCAGTCTTTGGCTTTCTTCAAACTTACACTTTTTTTAACAGTATTGTTACAAAAGATTTTTTTTTCTAGCATTTTGCATCTCCCTTATAGATTCCTATGGGAAAAAATCCCTAAAAAATTGCCATACCTAGAGTATGACATTCTTTTATTTAAAAAAAAGCAACGCTAAAAATTTACAAAAAAGTGCCATACAAAAATACACTTTGTAGTGAATTTTATCATTTATTATAGTCTTTAAAGTAACATCTGGCTGCATGAAAAAGGTAGAAAGAAGACAAAATGAAAAGCACTGTATAAATGTGGAAAATGCAAAAAACACAACAGAAAGCCCTTTGTGTATTACCAGCCTTAATGCTATGTGTCTGTTTGAATAGAGGTCTAAAATATTTACAGTGCAATCATTTGTGAAGTTGCTATAGAATGAAAAGCATTCATCTTCCTCATATTAGCATAATATTCACAGTGCTCCTATTTATAGGCATTATACCAATAATAGCACTTTGCAAATATTAGAGAATTGTGCATTCCTCTCCTCAGAAAAGAGGCAACTATGTTATTTAATAAAATGATGTATTCCAGTGACAGGTATTCTAGTTATTCAATTATTATAGCTAATCCAACATCATCTACAGTGGTTATGTTTAATTGTATGCATTTCTGACATGAGTCATGATAAATAATTAAGGCAAAAGTGCCACAGACCTATACTTACAATCAAATCCATCCATTCCCAAATCCATTCTTATGAGTAGAAACTCAAATCCCATGCTTGTCAACTCATCAACGAAGACAGCCTATGTCTACAGCTTCATGAGCAGAATAAAAGCTGCTGTAAACATCATCTTAATTCTGATGAACGAGTATTCCCTATGCAGGCTTTAAGGATATTTAGCTGAATAATATGAATTAAATCTGTATCAAAATCTGCATACAAAATAGATACACATATGAATTCTGCATTCTGCTTTGAAAATCTGGAAGCAATTAAACTCAGAATAATGTTGGTGGCAATTATGATAAAAAATATCAGAAATGGCTGTTTCTACAATCGTATAAATTGTAAATGGGGAAGAGGGCAATAATCGAGGGCAGAAAGAGACAATACACAAAATCTTATGACATATTTCAGACAGAGCATTAGCCTATCCACTAACATGGATGGAATTGGAAGCCATTAGTCCCTTCATGAACTGAAATGGATTTTTACAGAGTGCTATTCTTTTAAAGTTGTAGTGGGACCCTGTCTACTGGGCCATTATGTATATTTTATATATTTTAGAGCACATCCACATGGTACTGGAATGCTGTGGACTTGTGTATAGCAAATTTGCCCAATTTTAGAGGGCCAGCAAAGTTGGTAAAATTTTAAGAATTCTCATCCACATGCTGCAGAAAACATCTACAGAATAAATGAACCTGTGGTGTGGATTTTAAATCTGCAATAAGTCAGTTTATGCTGTAGATTTCCACTGCAGATTAAATCCATTGCAAATCTGCAGCAAAATCCAAGACAAAGCCACATGGCTCTGTACCCTCATATACCCTTGTAAATTATATACACTAGCAGAAACTGAAAATAGAAAACCTGGAAAACTTAATGAGACTGAGCTGAAATTGAAAAACTATAAAATACTAGTTTTTTTTTTAGTCAATGATCATACATCCAAGGTGCTGGACTTTTATTTTGGGTTCTGCAGCAGGGTAAGTAAATACTGGGTGGCAACCACCCTTTCTGCAATACAGGCTGCCATTCCAGCATGGTAACGGTCATACAGATTCTAGATATCCTCCTGTGGTATGTCATTCCAAACCGTTTCAACTTGGACCCATTGACATGTTTGGCAGAGAATAGTGCAGCCCTAAACTTCCACCCACACCATTATCCCAACCTACTTGAATGATCCATCAGAGCAAAAACAGGATACACTCACAGAGTCAAATAACAGGAAGGGTCAATACCAGGTGTAATGTCAGAAATATAATCATCAGTCAGAGGCAAGGTCAAAGTCAAAGCAGAGGTCAAGTTCTAGGAGTTCCAAAATGTACAAACTCTATTGCAGTAATGAAGATTAATCACAGACACCTGTTGCTGTCAGCTGCCTCTTTAAATCTCCCACTGACAGGAAGCATGGGCCTCATTTTTCTGACGTTCTTGTTCCCTGATTGTATGACCAGCCCTACTGTTAATTGGACTGGTTGTCACAGTAACAGAATGACCCCAGCTGTGCTGCAACAGACCTCTGTTGGGGCACAGACAGGTAAGTATGTCACATACTTACCTATCCATAGTTCAGCCAAGATGGTTGTTGACTGCTGTGCCTAGGAGATCCACTGCCCCATCCAGTCCCAGACATTCTTGATGGGAGATAGATCTGGCAATCAAGCTGCTGTATACATTGAAGAGCATGCTGTGTAGCACAAGCAGTGTGTGGATGGACGTTACCTTTTTGCAACACCACATCATCTAACTGAGTCAAAAAAGGAGATACAACTTGTTCCAGGTTGTCCTGAACATACCGAAGGGTGGTCAGTTTTCCCACCACGCTGCCCACATTGTGTTCATGTTACAGTCCCTGGAGTGTTGACATCCTGTGCTGCATGGGCATGGTCACGGGCTTCACTGCAGCCAATTACTGGCTTGAGACCATGCTCATGCTGGGATGTACTGTAAGTAAACACTCCAGGAACAGGAACATGGACACAGCAGAGGCAGCGTGGAGGATCAGATCCTCAGGGAGCAGTTAACTTTGAATCTTCTGTTTAAGGGGGCAGGCTGTGGGCACTTGCTAAGAACTCAGGATTCCCTGACAATCCCTTTAAGTTTTCCAGGTTTTCTTTTCTTTTTGTTTTTCAGTAGTGTAATAGATTAAATTAAATCTGTGCAGCTTGTCATCTAGAACAATACATGGTTAGAGTAGATTCTATTGTACAATAAACAGACACAGACATACTGTATTATGAGAAAGTTAGGAAATTGTCCATAGCCATTTTATTTAGTTTAGAACTGTAGAAGTCACGTAATGTCACAGTGGAGATATAAATAGAGTATAGAAATGTGCTTGGACAGGATACAATAAAGTTCCTGGGCCAATTCTTGCACTTTAGTGCATAATTATCCATTAGCTGTAATGTCAGTTCCATATGGCAAAGTGGCATAATAAAAACTGCTTTCCCATTGTGTAAGACATCTTGGTCATTACAGCAGAGTCTCAATACCCACACAACTATCTCAAGGCACTTGACTAGCAGAACTATCAACTTTTTTTTATATAGTAATGAATTAAAAAACATGGGATGGAAGAAAACATTTAGGAAATACTTTTTTTTTTTTCAGAACAGCAAAAAAGCTTGAATCTGACCTATAGTACTGTGTGCCTGAATGACTTTTGTAACATGGGGAGATTTTTCTGACAGAAAAACCAGCCTTGTTGCCTTTAGAAACCTATCACAATGTAGCTTTGATTTGTTAACCCACTCTTCAAATATGAAAGCTGAGCTCTGATTGGTTGTTATGTTACAAAACATGTTTTTCTGTCTAAAAGTTTAGAAAGGTGTATAATATTTTTTAGAGATGAGCGAATCATCAAAAATTCACTTCGGCGAATAATCGATGAATTTATGACAAGATTTGTTCTTAATACGAATTTATTCGGTCAAATTTGCGTTAAAAATAATCATTGTTTTGCGAACATTACTGCACAAATTACGAACATACAGTCTAAGCGTTTATGAAAGTACGCTACTGAACTGAATGCGTAAGCATTAGCGTAAAAAGTGCGTACAAATCCTTAGCGCACTGTTGACTCGCGATTGCGTCATACACACGCACGCGGCTAGGCCGCCGTGTACAGTCCTCAGAGGCAGTCCATATGAGGTAGAAAAGTAAGGTGCTCTCTGTGAGCTATCCGGCTAAGCGCATACTTTACTAAAAACACCATACAATAAGTGCATAATAGGACACATTGCAGTACCTGAAAAAGAATACACAAAATGGGCTAAAGTGCTTGAACGTTGCTGAACCTGTAAAAACATTATTGCTAAAATACTGCAAAGACATAATTATGCAAACATTTAAGTGCAATCAATTTCACATTTGCAAGCATAATAGGCTCAGATATACAGTACAGACCAAAAGTTTGGACACACCTTCTCATTCAAAGAGCTTTCTGAATTTTCATGACTATGAAAATTGTAGATTCACACTGAAGGCATCAAAACTATGAATTAACACATGTGGAATTATATACTTAACAAAAAAGTGTGAAACAACTGAAAATATGTCTTATATTCTAGGTTCTTCAAAGTAGCCACCTTTTGCTTTGATTACTACTTTGCACACTCTTGGCATTCTCTTGATGAGCTTAAAGAGGTAGTCACCTGAAATGGTATTCCAGCAGTCTTGAAGGAGTTCCCAGAGATACTTAGCACTTGTTGGCCCTTTTGCCTTCACTCTGCGGTTCAGCTCACCCCAAACCATCTCGATTGGGTTCAGGTCTGGTGACCGTGGAGGTCAGGTCATCTGGTGTAGCACCCCATCACTCTCCTTCTTGGTCAAATAGCCCTTACACAGCCTGGAGGTGTGTTTAGGGTCAATGTCCTGTTGATAAATAAATGATGGTCCAACAAAACGCAAACCGGATGGAATAGCATGCCGCTGCAAGATGCTGTGGTAGCCATGCTGGTTCAGTATGCCTTCAATTTTGAATAAATCCCCAACAGTGTCACCAGCAAAGCACCCCCACACCATCACACCTCCTCCTCCATGTTTCACGGTGGGAACCAGGCATGTAGAGTCCATCAGTTCACCTTTTCTGCGTCGCACAAAGACACGGTGGTTGGAACCAAAGATCTCAAATTTGGACTCATCAGAACAAAGAACAGATTTCCACTGATCTAATGTCCATTCCTTCTGTTCTTTAGCCCAAACAAGTCTCTTCTGCTTGTTGCCTGTCCTTAGCAGTGGTTTTCTAGCAGCTATTTTACCATGAAGGCCTGCTGCACACAGTCTCCTCTTAACAGTTGTTGTAGAGATGTGTCTGCTGCTAGAACTCTGTGTGGCATTGACCTGGTCTCTAATCTGAGCTGCTGTTAACCTGCGATTTCTGAGGCTGGTAACTCGGATGAACTTATGCTCCGCAGCAGAGGTGACTCTTGGTCTTCCTTTCCTGGGGTGGTCCTCATGTGAACCAGTTTCTTTGTAGCGCTTGATGGTTTTTGCGACTGCACTTGGGGACACTTTCAAAGTTTTCCCAATTTTTCGACTGACTGACCTTCATTTCTTAAAGTAATGATGGCCACTCATTTTTCTTTACTTAGCTGCTTTTTTTTGCCATAATACAAATTCTAACAGTCTATTCAGTAGGACTATCATCAGAGGTGACTACCTCTTGAAGCTCATCAAGAGAATGCCAAGAGTGTGCAAAGCAGTGATCAAAGCAAAAGGTGGCTACTTTGAAGAACCTAGAATATAAGACATATTTTCAGTTGTTTCACACTTTTTTGTTAAGTATATAATTCCACGTGTTAATTCATAGTTTTGATGCCTTCAGTGTGAATCTACGATTTTCATAGTCATGAAAATACAGAAAACTCTTTGAATGAGAAGGTGTGTCCAAACTTTTGGTCTGTACTGCACGTTTGAGGCTGCTTGGCATAAAACACAGTCCAAAATTCAATTGTAATCCATGTGAGGTAATTTTGTAATCCAAACAGGTAACGTGTAATCCACATGGATAATATAAAATAGCAGCAAATAGAGAACCCTTTTTGCAAAGCAGGCACCCAAATAACCTGAGAAGGGGGGGGGGGAAATAGGCACGCTTAGGCACATCTGAGAATTTTCTGCAGAATGGGGGGGGGAGTCCTCACAAGCCATGTCCATCTGGGTGAGAGTCAAACAGGGGGAAATAAAAACAACATAAACTAAAATCAACTGCCAACTAGCTCCCACCCACCATTAGGTGCAGTCCATGTTGTGGCTCCCATAGGTCCTCCAGAGGTGTCCTTTAAATCAGCCAGACTGACAACTAGTAGAAGGGTTCCTCAGATGAAGGACCTGAAGTACTTTTCGCTGGAACTGCTACTGAATGACATCAGAGGATGCTCTTGCCTCCTGTAGGCCAAGCTGGCTGCCGTGGTTGAGCTCCACTGCCCTCCTCTGCCAGAAGTCGGACTTGACCGGGTCTGGGTGGTGGTCACACTGGTGAGCGCTGCAGCCAGTTGCGCCTTCACTTTTCCGGATACTCCTGCCGAGACAGCAGGGGTAAAGACTTCTGGCTGCAGCGGTTGAGGCAAGGTTGCACCCAGTGAAGAACTGCCAGCTTCCCTGGCTGCTTCTGACTTCATTTTCCAGGATAGTTGGTACTGGATCACCGTGGACTGGAAAGTAAAAGATTATGTCGTCAATTGACCCAGCTGAAAGAACTGTGATGTGGTGGTGGTGGCAATCCAGGGATCAGAGGCTCCGGCTGTGGCTGTGACTTCTCCCTGAAATGGAGTGTGCCATCTGGTGACTTCTGTAGGCAGCGCATGCGTCCTTCGCCTGGTGGTTCCTCCAGCCAAACTTCTGGTGCTGATGCAGGTACCAGGGGCTTAGACAATAAGGTAACCTCGGTAGCAAAGGGGCCTTTCAGGGATGCCATGGGGGTATATGCCACCTGATCCCCCACGTAAAGGCTGTGACGGGGTTGGGGCAGGTACGGCCGTTTCACTGACCTACGGCCCACAAAGTACTCCTTGCTGTCCTCGTCGTCCACAAGGAAGCAACCGCCTCGTTCCACTGAAAACCATAGGACGGTTCCCTTACGTGGCTCCAGTGTAGGGTCTCCCGGCCTTGGATGGTCCAGTACTTGGATGACCCAGTCCTCCACCGGATTCTTGTAGTCCCATAGGGTCTGGGCGTGGGCTGTCACTGATGCAGGCACAATGGGATTCTGACGCATGGAAGGTGTTGTTGTTCTTCTCCTGGGCGGCGGAGTGGATGCCGGCATGGCGAACATCGAGTCTGAAGCGGTGGGATTCTCTTGGCCAATTGTGACACTGTGATTGCCTCTGAACTGGACGGTGGTTCTGGTAACTCACTACCGCGCACCATCTCTCCCCACTTTGGTCGCAGTTGCTTCGCCATGCTGTGGTATCTTGTTCACCGCTGGCTTGAAATGGAGAGGAGGGCGGAGTAATGAGAGAGGAGTCTTCACTCCCTATACATGCAAATAGTCAGTTCCCAGTGGGCCTGGCTGGTTTTTCCCGCTTCTGAGGGGGGCGTTTCTTCACTTTTCCGCTCTTGAGGGGGCGTATCGTCATTTTCCCACTTCTGGGGGCCGGGGGGGAAGGCAAGAAGAATGCGTACGTAGCGTATATAGCGTTAGCATTCAAAATTTTAAGAGCATTTACAAATAATACGAAGCGAATCTGAATAAATCCGGATTTGCTTCGGAGTAGGAAAAATGGAGGATTCGATACGAATCTACGAAGCGGCGAATAGATTTTATTTAGAATTTATTCAATACACAATTTTTAAAAAGTAGCCATTCGTTGAACAATATTTTCTGAAAGAATATAACATTTCAGAATCTCTTTCTTTTTACTAGCTTTTATCAAGCTTGCCTCTCCAAGGACAATGCATTTCCATTTCACTGATATGTATTTTCATTACTTTTAGTATATTTACAGTACATTAAACTGTTCCATCTCTGCATCGCATTCATTTTGAGGTTTGCTAAAAGTAAGGGGAAAATATTTAGATATTCAGGCTAATACTCCTGAATCCAGATGATGTATCACAGTACGCTTTTTTAGAGTTTTTTAGAATTCACAGCCATTACCCGGCATGTAAGTCTTGTTCACACATCTAATCAGCCATTTGACAGAAGAACATATAGGAATGTAGAGGCATAACTTGAATGACACCAAGGCCTGGGTGCAAGTTCTCCCTTTGTTTCAGGCTATTATTTGGAATGCTTGGTTCAGTTCTGATAATTTCTAAAACAGGACCGTAAAAGGGTTATCCTCTGGATAGGTCATCAGTATCTAATCGGTGAGGGTTTGGTGAGTGCTTGGTATTGTGCTCTGCCCAATTCACTTCTATGGGGCTGAGTTGCACCTAGGTCTTTTGACTGATAAATGTGACGTCACTGGCCTAAGGAAAGTTGAATGAAGGACACGGCACAACTGAGAGCGCTGTGGCCTTCTCAAAAAGCTGATCATCAGGGGTGCCACTATCAGATACTGATGATCTATACTGAGGATAGGTCAACAGTATTAAAGTCTCGGAAAACCCCTTTAATGTCCCTGATCAGATAGTAGGTCCATACAAGAGGCCTGTGGTAAAGTATCATGCTGTAGACTATACAAAGAATACACTACTAATTAGATTTAGTCACCGGTATATTACACAGCAATAACTTGCAGGTGATGTCTTCTCTAATTGGTGTCATTCATTTTTCTTTATTTTCCATTCAGCTAAGACCACCATGGATACAAAGTTAGCTGCCCAGATATCTGAAGCCTCCTTGCTACTGCAGCTTAGAAGCTTTCTTACAGTTAGAACTGGCGCTGAATGCACCAAAGTAATGTAGAGGCCTGCTCCTCTTCATAACTTCGGTGGAAGCACCGCCAGCTATGGGCCCTTATTAAGACCGGCGTCTAAAATGCTGGTCTTAATAAATGTGGCCCTTTGTCTGGAAACCAGACTTGTAAATTTAGCCCCCAACTATATTAGATCAGACTCCCAAATAAATTCCTACCCCAGAATACAGATCCTCCAAAAAATTCAGACCATATATGAGACCCCTTAGTTAATTTAGATCCAAGAAACCTAAATTAAGACTCAAGACCAAAAAAAGAAAAATCATTCTAGTCTCAGACTAGACTACTTATCATCCTTGCTCCTGGGCTTCTCTTCAGTTTTGGGCATTGCCATTCACATGGTCTTAATTTCTAAAAAGTCAGTTTGCTGTTTGCTGCTGCACACTATATCCTGGCACTTGATAGTATAAGGCCCTAGGGGACTATACCTGGACTTGAAGAAGGAGTGAGGAGAGCAAGTATTATTGTCTATTTTCTATTAGATTAAAGGGGTTTTAAGGGAGTAGAATATTGATGACCTATCCTCATGGCAGGTCATCAATATCTTATCAGTGAGGGCTTGACTCCCGGCACCTTCGCTGATCAGCTGTTTGTAGAGGCAGAGCTCCAGAGAGTGCTGTGGCCTCTTCCTAGACCAGTGACATTATACCATTGCCTTCTGTAACAGTCAACACAAAAGATAAAACTTCCTATATAAATAGGAAATCCATTGTCAGTTTACTTCTGCTGTAAGGGAAAGATACTATCTGAAGAATAACCGTCATGATAATTGTTAGATAATTGTTAAAAAGCCAGAACAGGGATGGACTTACTTAAAAATGATACATAGAAAACCATCTACCTGTTTTGTTTTGTTTGTTTTTTTTTAATTAAAAAAAATGCATAGAATATACATACTGCATATACTGGTAACGTGATTAAAAAAATTTGATCGAAGCATCCCTTTAACAATATTGTAATTTATCCAAGTACAGACTGAGGCACATCTGGGTCCCTGGGCAACAAGTATTAATGGCCCTTTAACAACCACACTGGTCAAACCCGGTTTGCATGTTCAATTTAGAATATGTAAGAAAATTCCTTTTTTCATTCTTAGTGCAGCTGATATAGATCAGTAAAGCAAGTAAGAGACAGACCACGCTCTTAAAATTCTTTCTGTCTGATGTAAAAAAGACAGGAATGCTAATAAAATGCAACATATGGACCCAGACTTAGCATCTCAATAAAGATGCTTACATTAAATTTGTTCTGCCTGGAGCCACCCCTAGAGAATTTCACTGCATATTGATTTATACAGGTTTCAATGAAGTGAATTAAAACTGTATAAATCTGTACATAAGACGCTCACCTTTGTGACTATATGGTTGATGCTTCTTCTTGCACCTGAATGGACCCTTTCAGCTTCTGAGGTCCCATAGCAGGTGTAGTTAAATTATACATATGGCCAGACCTAGCCTTTCTGCTGCCTGAGGCGAAAACAGAAACGGCCCTCCCCCCAATGCCAATTTCTTAACCTAACCCCTTTGCCACAATGAAAGCACTCATTGCCCATGGCCCTTCCACTGCCCCCCTCTTGCCTGCTGCCTGAGGCGATCACATCACCTGGCCTCATTGGTGGTGCACCCCTGCATATGGCGTAAAGGTAGCTACAATGTTATAGTCCTGCTTACTATGATAATACCATCAAAACTGTCACATCTCTCTAACATCTTCTATATCAAAAGACTTATCTTGGGATGTCTATAGAGAAATTCTGCACATTCTCACTGGCGGACAATAGTACATTCTGATTCTATTCTGTAATATTCCCTGGTGCCTGATTTGAGTCCATATATTGCCATTTAGAAACTGTAACATTTCTAGATTCCACAGTAGTAAATCTAAAGTCTAAACTTACTGAAAAAGAGTGTTTTCTCTATATCTCCCTATGTGCATTATGCACTTGGTATTAAATGCAGTTATGGAATTCCAGCTACAAAATCTGTTCTATCCAAGGACATTTTTCTGTTCAAACCATTCCATTTTTCTTGTCAAATGATGCACATTTGATTCATTTGGCATATTTTTATACTTAACATTTCTGTCTAGAGCGGTTAGCTGTTAATCACCATTACTGGAGTAATAAATCTGACATGTATTTAGTGCCCGACCATTCCCACATTTCTACCCACTTTTACAAAGTCCTTGGAATGGTACAAAATCACAAAAAAGTTTAACAATTTTTGTAACAATGGCACGTGCCAAAATTTCTGACTTTTCCTAGGGTGAAAGGGAATGATAAATTCCTCCTAATGTATCAAACTCCATTAAAGGGAACCTGTCACATTGTGTTTGATCTGCAGGCAGCATGTTATAGAGCAGGAAGAGCTGAGGATGTTGATATATAGTTTTATAGGAAAATATTCAGTAAAACTTTTACTTCATACATTTAAATTCCTGCTTATTCTGGGCTTTGAAGTCAAGGAGGTGGTCCTATCTATGATTAACAGGCTTCCCTCTATGACTGTGTATACAGAGATGGCTGTATACTTAGGGGGTCATTTACAAACTGATATACGCCAATTTTCAGATTGTGGCAACTTTTCCATATTCACATCAGGTCTAAAAAAGGGGGTGTGGCATGGGCAGGGAAGAGGGTGGGCCACTAGCCCAGTCTCATTTATCATTTTCTAACCCTGTTTTAGGCATAAAGAATGTTTTAATTCCGCGCCAGCAAAGAAGCTGATGTAGATTTAGACCGGAAGTTGATGCGTTGAACTTGCGTACAGGCTGGCGCCTCTATCTAACTTCAGCAGATCCACCGCCAGTGCAGATGTGATTAAGACTGATGTCTATAACGTTGGTCTTAATAAATGACTCCCTTAATCTCTTCCTGCAAACCTATAGATGTAGCCAAGCTAAAATTGACTCTGATAACACATGTCACAGTGTTATCCTGTGTCATCTTTTTCCAAAACAGCACTGCAATACATTGAAAGAGTTAGTTAACCTTTTTGTGCCATTTTTTACTTAACGCGTTAACCATCAAGTTTAGCTTGGCTGTATCTGTAAATATGGATCTGCTAACTTCCTTATTCTCTGTAGTATGCTTCTGGCAGATTATTTTCGTTTTCATGGAGACAGGTTCCCTTTAACAAATGAGGTCTTATTCTCTAATGGTCAAGCATGTGTTTTGCAGACTTTAGACCCCGCTGCTGGCACCAGTAGTCTCTCAATGATATATCTGTTGTTTTAATTCTGTGGTGTTGGATGCATATACTGTCAGGGTCTAGAATTAGCTGTAAAGACAAGATAACAAACACAAAAGCATGAACACATACAAATAGCTCAGAACAAATCCATGAAAGAACATCATAGACTGGCAATATTGATAAGAGAGCCTTGACAATGCAATCTTACAATCTGTGAGAGTGATTACAGCAGGTAAGAGATGCACGCTTTATAACAGTAGAAGCAGCGGTCAGGAAAGGCTTTTAACAGAGAATTGGTTTTACCTTAGGCTAGGTTAAAAATGTCTATGGAGACATTATAAGAGTATTATGAAGCTTTTAGGTTTAGAGGGTTACATGGCAAATGTTATGTAGAAAGAAATTTAAAATGGTGCAGATGTGTTTGAAATCTTAGGTGTCAGAAAGTAAAACATAAGAACATGAGGAAGTGATTATATTGATCGGGAGGAGAAGGGCAGAACTGTGGATGTTTGAGGAATAGTATTTAGATCTCTCTGAGGAAGGTTGGAGAAGACAAGCTAAATAAAGCTTTGTATGCTAGATGAAGATTAAAGGTAATCTGTCATCGTGAAAATGTAATGCAATCTGCCAGCAGAGTGTTAAAAAGCAGGAGGAGCTGAGCAGATTGATATATAGTTTTATGGGAAATTATTTAGTATGACTTGTATTCATTAAATTTGATTATTCTAGACTAGCTTCTCCTGCTCTATATCATGCTGTCTGCAGATTGCAATGCATTTCAATAGTGAGAGATTCCCTTTAAAAAATGTTCTTACTATGACAAGTTTGATGAGCTATTACAAAAAACTACATAAAAATATGCTACTGTTTCTATAATAGCCAAGAATTTAGAACACAGTAGTCATTGCCATGGTCCCACTGTGCTGATGAGTCAAGTGCTCTTCCTGTCCACTCAGAAATGATTCATGCCCCCAATATGCCGGACATATACACCAGTAGAGGCCAAGCAGTCATGAGGTTAGTGGAGGAGGCAAGGAGAGGACTATGATTCAGTTGTAGTTTATCTTCTGAGCTTTTTTCCAACAGCACAATACAGTACTTTTTCTGCTGTTTCATATAAATTATTATTATTGTATTATGCCGACCTTCACTTAAGCAGAATATATCAATGACAGATATGCATTAAATTTTTATATATTAGCAGAAGAGATGAGCAAATCTATTTGCAGGTTTGTAGATTTGTTACAAATCAAACCCGGATCAAATCAAACCCGGATCTTTTCTGGTTCGATTCGGACGAATCTTGTAAAACGGCGCCCAGCGTCATTTTACTGAGGTATTGACAGCTTGCAAAAGCACCAGGGAGGAGGAAGAAGCCATGTCACATGACTCAGACAGGAACTGGGGGGAGGGCTTGACCTAATTAGCTCAGAGGCTAACAGGTAGCCTCTATGAGCCAATCAGTGTGGAAGGGAGGTGCCTGTAAACAGCTAGAGGATTGTCACTGTGTGCTTAGTATTTGACCAGAGAGGACCATCTCTGCACAAGGGCAATTAGAAATCATTTAGGGAGCCATTATCTATTGCTAGGGGATAGATTAGGGAGAGATTAGGGCTAGTAGTGGTAAGGAGACGAATTGGTTAGTGGGTATTTTACCAGGGAGGGAAAGTTTAGGGATAACTTAAGAACAAGAGCTGCCTAGCTGGGCAGTGAAGAGCTGGGGCTGGCTGGCCCTTTCAGTGGACCCTATAGTAGCCACAGTTTATATACGTGAGTGCACATAAGCAAACAATAATGTTCTGTCACCACCAGGCAGAAGGAAATTGCAGTCAGCTGCACTAACCACAATAACCGCAACAAAAAAAAATATACAGTTACATCTGACGTTCTATCAGGCTATTTTTTTTTCATTACCAAAGTTAGATGATTATTTGGGGGTTGGTGCAGCACCAGTCCACATAAGTAAGTGCACATAATCAATCGATAGTTTTCTGTCACCAGCAGGCAGGAGAAAATTGCAGTCAGTTGTGGCCAAGCAATAACCACAGTTTGTGGAGACAACAATAAAAGTAGATATTTACACCTGTCGCTGTATCAGACCATTTCCTTTTTCCTTTTTTTTTCATTACCAAATTTTGACCGGGGTGTGTGCAGCCAGTCAGTTAACTATAACCAAATGAGCAAGTAAATGCCCCAGTTGTGCTTGTAGTAAATAATACATACATTTCAAGTGTTGTGTAAGAAATATGATTATTGGCAATATTAATATTAAAGCATAATAATACTGAACAATAATAATATCCTCACGTAAATTCTAGGGGACGGTCGGCGAAGAAAGCACACAACAACAGTGCATAGAAACAAAAGAAATTATATTATTTATAGACACAAATGAACTGTGTGAGAATAGAAAAATATCAACCAACAATCAAACACTGGAAAATATAAGACCACACTGATACAAACAGACCTAGAACATTAGCCAGAAAAACACAACAATACAGACGGTTCCTCCAAAAATAACCCTCCAGCACAATAATCAAACAATAATTCAACAATAGAGAATCACCATATAGTTACCCAAGGCTGAACTAAGTTCCGTCTGGCCTGGTCTGATGTCCAGAATCCTCCTGGGACCCTAGGATCTCCTCTCATCCCCTAGGATCTCCTCCCCCTAGTGACCATGGCCAAGGTTTTATATACTAAATTGAAGCATCCCCTCTGTGAGATTCCCATGCCACTGGTGCCGACCAATCTCATTCAAGATCAAAAGATCAAGATCAACTTCATTCACCAATAAATTCTCAAAAGCATTGTCTTCATGAATGTATTCTGTAGAAAGGAATTAGAACATTTTTTTTAAAATGCTTTGTATTTTAGTTGAAAGGAATTAGAACATTTTTTTAAACACTTTGTATTTTAGTTGTACAGAATCCAAACAGTTCCATAGGTTGTCTCATTGTTTGTGCACAGTAGACCGCCCACCACCACAACTTAGAAATGTTTAGAATGAGGAAGGGTCCCACTTTCAATCATAAGTCCCAGACCTTGTCCATCTGGCCATGTTGTTGGCGGTGCAGTCATTGCCTTACAGTTGAGTCTGCTGCCATTAGGGAGTTGATGGCCTGCACTCAGCTGTGCTGGAAGATCTCTGGCCAGGATTACTTCTCCCAAAAAGCCATCCCTGCCCTTTACTCGCATGTGGCGGACAACATCAGCTGCTCCCTGCAACTGTCCCTCTGCAGCCCCATGTACACCATGGTGGACACCTGCAACAGCACATATGGCCAGGGGTAATGAATATCCATTATGTTTTTAATGGTGAGGCTGCAACCCAGCAACCCGGTCAGGTCTTTTTATCACCTCCACACCTTTATCAGCCTGGATTCCAAACCAGACACTTATCCGCCTCCTCCACCTCCTCTTCCATGGACACCCTCTCGCCACCAACAGCAGCAGGGCACAGCATTGTCCCCCCTCCCTCCTATCACATATATCAGGTTGAGCACTGCCATATGATGTTGGACTTGATCTGCCTTGGCAAGAGCAGCCACACAGGCAAGCGGTTGCTGAAGCACATCAGGCAGCACTCTTCCCACCAGCTCCAAATTGGCAAGGTCATGAGCAACAACGGTACCAACACAGTGGCCACGCTTAACCTGGCCTGAATGACACATGTTTCCTGTATGGCACACTTAATTAACCTTGTGGTCCAATGCTCCTTGAAAAAGTTCACTGCCCTGCGTACAATGCTGGCAAACCCAAGAAAGCTGTGCAATCTTTTCTGCCTTTTCTATGTGGCACAAAACGAGCTCCTGGACCTGATTGACGAATCGCCAACTCGATGAAATTCAACGCTGCACATGCTAAAAAGGCTCTATGAGCAGTGGAAAGCAGTGATCAACTTTGTCATGCACCAGCCAGAATTATCAAGCATAGGGAGCGTGTCATTTCGAGATCAGGCAATGGAAGCTGGCCCGAGATACCTCTAGCCTGCTGAAGCCATTGGAAGAGGCCACAAAATCCATAAGCAGGGACAGCTGCTTCCTGAACAACCTAATTTCCATTATATTTGTGTTAGAAAAAACACTGATGCTCATGCAGCAGGAGACTATGGGGGAAGAAGGTCACCTGGTGGGCTGTTGGAAAGCCCCAAGGAGAAAGTTCCATGGAGGAGCAGGAGGAGGATGTGGATGAGGAGCTTTAACTAGAAGGTGGGGGGGGACAGTGTTGGAGGAGCATGAGGATGATGATGATGATGACAACGACAAACCAACGTTACAGATACATAGTAACATAGTTTACATAGTAACATAGTTTACAAGGCCGAAAAAAGACATCTGTCCATCCAGTTCGGCCTGTTTTCCTATAAGTTGATCCAGAGGAAGGCAAAAAAAACCCTGTGAGGTAGAAGCCAGTTTTCCCCACTTTAGGGAAAAAAATTCCTTCCCGACTCCAATCAGGCAATCAGAATTACTCCCTGGATCAACGACCCCTCTCTAGTAACTATAACCTGTAATATTATTACCCTCCAAAAATACATCCAGGCCTCTCTTGAACTCTTTTAGTGAACTTACCATCACCACCTCCTCAGGCAGAGAGTTCCATAGTCTCACTGCTCTTACCGTAAAGAATCCTCTTCTATGTTTGTGTACAAACCTTCTTTCCTCCAGACGCAGAGGATGGCCCCTCGTCACAGTCACAGTCCTGGGGATAAATAGATCGTGGGAGAGATCTCTGTACTGACCTCTGATATATTTATACATAGTTATTAGATCTCTCCTCAGTCGTCTTTTTTCCAAAGTGAATAAGCCTAATTTTGATAATCTTTCTGGGTACTGTAGTCCACCCATTCCAGTTATTACTTTAGTTGCCCTCCTCTGAACCCTCTCCAGCTCTGCTATGTCTGCCTTGTTCACAGGAGACCACAGTACTCCATGTGTGGTCTGACTAGTGACTTGTAAAGTGGCAGGACTATGTTCTCATCACGGGCATCTATGCCTCTTTTGATGCAACCCATTATCTTATTGGCCTTGGCAGCAGCTGTCTGACACTGGTTTCTGCAGCTTAGATTTCTGTTCACTAAAATTCCTAGGTCCTTTTCTATGTCAGAGTTACCCAATATTTTACCATTCAGTATGTACTGGTGACTTGCATTATTCCTTCCCATATGCATAACTTTACATTTGTCAGTGTTAAACCTCATTTGCCACTTCTCTGCCCAAGCCTCCAGTCTATCCAGATCCATCTGTAGCAGTGTACTGTCCTCTTCTGTGTTAATTACTTTACACAGTTTAGTGTCATCTGCCAAAATTGATATTTTACTGTGCAAGCCTTCTACAAGATCATTAATAAATATATTGAAGAGAATAGGGCCCAATACTGACCCCTGTGGTACCCCACTAGTTACAGTGACCCAATCTGAGTATGTACCATTAATAACCACCCTCTGTTTTCTATCACTGAGCCAGTTACTTACCCACATACAGACATTTTCTCCCAGGCCAAGCATTCTCATCTTATATACTAACCTTTTATGTGGTACAGTGTCAAATGCTTTGGAGAAGTCCAGATATACGACATCCATTGATTCGCTGCGGTCCAGTCTAGAACTTACCTCCTCATAGAAACTGATTAAATTGGTTTGACATGACCGATCCCTCATGAAGCCATGCTGATATGGAGTAATTTGCTTATTTTCATTGAGGTACTCCAAGATAGCATCTCTTAGAACATAGAGGCGGAGATTTAAAGAACTGGCTACTTGGATACGCTAGCCAGGACGGCAAGCTGTATGCTCAATTGCTCATGCACAGGCATATCGTACACATAAACCAGGCAAACGATTACTGGATATCCATGCTTCTAGACCCACACTATCACTTTAACATGGGGGACTGTTTTCTCCCAAGGAAAGGAGACTATCAGGAAACACTGTGTACAAACCCTGCCACTTCTTTTGGCCAGCAGATGCCTTCCATCAGCATGTCTGAAAGGGAGGCCCATCTTCACCCCCCGCAGAGACATCCACCTCATGAAACAAGCAGCAGGACCAACAAGTTCAGCCTACTGAACATGATGGATCAGTTCTTTAATGTCCCACACCAGGCTCAGGCAAGTCAGCAATCCCATTCCAACCGCCTCAATGACCAGGTTCAGGTCTGCCTAGACTCTGGCTCACAAAGCCTGTCCTTGGACCCCGTGGATTTCCAGGTAGGCAGAATGCACCAGTGGACTGAACTGGCCCAATATGCTATTGGTTTTCTTTCTTTTTGGTTGACATCCAAGCGGACCAAGTTGTTCTTTGCCAGTGTCGAAAAGATCACCTTTGTTAAAATGAACCAAGTCTGGATTAGGCAGGATTTTTACACTCCTTTATCTGAAGCAGATGAGTAGATATGGCTTTGCTGATGGTGTCCTATCTTGCCACTCTTGCTGTCTGCCTGCCTGCCTGGCTACCATGATGTTGCCTGCTGACCATCTTGTTCCTTACAATGACTGCACCTGCTACTGCTGTCATCATGCCACGGCAAACATCATGGCACTGCTGCCATGTGCCTGACTGTTAACATGTACCATATAACAACTGCTTTGTTTTTGTCACCTTCCACCACCATTGCAGCTACTAGAGATGAGCGAATTTTTCCCAAATTCGATTCGGCTGGTTCGCCGAATTTTCCAAAAAGATTTGCTTCAATCCGAATAAATTCATTAAAAAACGACTACTTCCGGGCTGCAGAGAGCCTGGATAGTGGTGTAGAACACTGTGCCTTACAGTAAAACGCATAGGGAGTAGTGTTGAGCGAGAACTTCTGTGCTCGTATGCTCGGGTGCTCTGGTCGAGCAACTAAGCATAATGTTAGTCAATGGGACTAAACCAGGCACCACCCACTCGGAAGAGGGGAGGGTGTCTGGTTAATAGAAAAAGGTCAGAATCGCGACTTCTCCTCTTTTACTCCTTTTCTTTTACTCCAACTTTCGCTTGTAAAAGTATGCTAATTAACTTAATTTGTACGCATTTGCGCACAATGCGTACGCATTAGCATCCAAATGCGTACGCATTAGCGTCCAAATGCGTACGCATTAGCGTCCAAATGCATACGCACTAGCATACAAAATTGTATGCATTAGCATGCAAAATCGTACGCATTAGCATACAATGCGTAGCATTAGTGTACAAATCAACATTACAGTGAATGCCAGCATTGCGCTTGAGTACACTCGGTGTTCTACTGTGGTAGTGGAAGAATACTGTGAGCCAGTGTGACACGCACATAACAGGCTTCTTAGAATCGCTGCACACTTTTATGTATTTGGTCAGTTAAGGGGCCAAAACTCACCAAACAATTCAAGTCTGAACTCGGCCTTACAGGTCAATGTTAACGCCAGCTATAAAGAATCGTGCAGAGGCCCAAGATCCTACTAGAGCGCCAAAAGCGCACACCTTTTACATCAATTAACTGATTCCACATACATTTCGACAGAACCTGTTCTATTACACGCTTATACAAGCATAGCCCCCCCCAGTCAGGTTGGAGATAGCAGTGGCAGCAGCATCAGCAGACTATAGAGTGGCACGACGACAGTGTGGCCAGGTGGCAGCAGCATGAGTAGGCCACAGAGTGGCAGAATGACAGACCCTGGAAGTGGCAGCAGTAATGGAAGTAGTAGTACAATTTGGAGGCCAGAGTGGACCAATTACCTAATTTTGACGTAGCCACAGCCAGGAGCGGCATGTGGAGTCGGCGGCGGCGACAGCAGCATCAGGCCGGAGAGTGGCATGAGTACATACCCTGAAGAGCAGACCGTAATAAAAAATTCTCGTCCTTTTGGTTAAGATCAACTGTGGCATATGTTCTTATCAGTATCGGGGCTGGTTATGCCAGCGGACGGGAACGTAAGACAGAGGAGGTGCAGTGAAGGCTCCAGCTTTGCCTCGACTGTGACAAAAGGTCAGTATTGACCCAAGACGCCAAGAAAGTTCGGAGTTCCATCTTGAGATCGAGCTGGCGTTCTGCAGGGAGCTGGAGGAGAGTGGTACAGTAACAGCAGCTGCAAGAGTCAGCAGTCAAACAAATTTCAAGGCCACAGAGTGGCACCGTGACAGAAGCTGCAAGAGTCAGCAGTCAAACAAATTTCAAGGCCACAAAGTGGCACCGTAAGAGCAGCAGCAAGAGGCAGCAGTGGAATACATTTCAAGGCCACAGAGTGGGAGAGGCAGCAGGAGTCATACTAATTTTAATGAGACAGAATGGCACAGTGACAAACCCTGGGAGAGGCAGCAGCACTCATAAAAATTTAAATTCAGCATACCGTAGAGTGGTACAATTACATAATTTGGACCTAGTGGCAGCTAGAAGACAGCGTGTGGAGGCGGCGGCAGCATCAGGCGACAGAGTGGCACAATCAAAGACCCTGGAAGAGGCAGCAGCAGTCATTAAAATTGGAAAGCGACAGAGTGGCAGAATGACAGACCCTGGAAGTGGCAGCAGCATGAGTAGGCCAAAGAGGGGCACTATGACAGACCCTGGAAGTAGCAGCAGCATGAGTAGGCCAAAGAGTGGCACAAAGAGAGACCCTGGAAGTGGCAGCAGCATGAGTAGGCCACAGAGTGGCAGAATGACAGACCCTGGAAGTGACAGCAGTAATGGAAGTAGTAGTACAATTTGGAGGCCACAGAGTGGCACAATTACCTAATTTTGACGTAGCCACAGCCAGGAGACGGCATGTGGAGTCGGCGGAGGCGACAGCAGCATCAGGCCGGAGAGTGGCATGATGACATACCCTGAAGAGCAGACCATAATAAAAAATTCTCGTCCTTTTGGTTAAGATCAACTGTCGCATATGTTCTTATCAGTATCGGGGCTGGTTATGCCAGCGGACGGGAAAGTAAGACAGAGGAGGTGTAGTGAAGGCTCCAGCTTTGCCTCGACTGTGACAAAATGTCAGTATTGACCCAAGATGCCAAGAAAGTTTGTAGTTCCATCTTGAGATTGAGCTGGCGGTCTGCAGGGAGCTGAGCTACCACCTGTGGGAGCCCCTGCCTCTCGCCTCCCCCATGCTCATCGCTGAGTGTCCCGGGGGCAGGAATCGTTTACTTTTAAAAACTCGAGTGTTCAAAACAAACAGGGTTTCCTGTATACTTGAGCTAGCAGCAGTGGAATCTTTGTCTACAGATGACAATAATGACCATAAAGCCCTTGCTTCACCCGGCTCCCATGTGTAATCAGCTACATCATCATCAACTACAGTTAGCTCTGTTTCCTGTATACAGTACTTGAGCTATGAATAATGGAATGGAACTACAGAACGTACAAAAAATTTACGATTGACATACTGCCGAGCAGAAGGTCCAAAAAATTAGAATAAATTTTGAGGCCACAGAGTGGCATCATAATAGAAGCTGGAAGAGTCAGCAGTCAAACAAATTTCAAGGCCACAGAGTGGCACCGTAACAGCTAGCTGCAAGAGGCAGCAGTCGAATACATTTCAAGGCAACAGAGTTGGAGAGGCAGCAGGAGTGGTACTAATTTTAAAAAGACAGAATGGCACAGTGACATACCCTGGGAGAGGCAGCAGCAGTCAAAAAAATGTAAATGCAACATACCGTAAAGTGGCACAATCACATACTTTGGACGTAGCGGCAGCTGGGAGACAGCATGAGTAGGAGGTAGCTCGGTCGCAGCGTGAGTAGGCCGCAGAGAGGCACAATTATATAGTTTGGACATAGGGGCAGCTGGGAAACAGCGTGAGTAGGCGGCGGACGCACCAGCATCAGGCCACAGAGTGGCACAATTACATAGTTTGGACGTAGCGGCAGCTGGAAGACAGTGTGTGGAGGCAGCAGCTGGGATGCAGCATAAGTAGGCCACAGAGAAGCACAGTTACATACTTTGGACATAGCGGCAGCTGGGAGACAGCGTGAGTAGGTGGCAGCTGAGACGCAGCATGAGTAGGCCACAGAGAGGCAAAATTAAATAGTTTGGACGTAGCGGCAGCTGGGAGACAGCGTGAATAGGCGGCGGACACAGCAGCATCAGGCCACAGAGTGGCACAATTACATAGTTTGGACGTAGCGGCAGCTGGGAGACAGCGTGTGGAGGCAGCGGCAGCAGCAGCATCAGGGCACAGAGTGGAATGGTGACATAGCCTGGAGGTGACAGCAGTAGCAGCATGACGAGCAGGTGACAGAGTGGCACAATTACATAGTTTGGACGTAGCGGCAGCTGGGAGACAGTGTGTGGAGGCAGCAGCTGGGATGCAGCATGAGTAGGCCACAGAGAAGCACAGTTACATACTTTGGATGTAGCGGCAGCTGGGAGACAGCGTGAGTAGGCGGCAGCTGAGACGCAGCATGAGTAGGCCACAGAGAGGCAAAATTAAATAGTTTGGACGTAGCGGCAGCTGGGAGACAGCGTGAATAGGTGGCGGACACAGCAGCATCAGGCCACAGAGTGGCACAATTACATAGTTTGGATGTAGCGGCAGCTGGGAGACAGCGTGCGGAGGCAGCGGCAGCAGCAGCATCAGGGCACAGAGTGGAATGGTGACATAGCCTGGAGGTGACAGCAGTAGCAGCATGACGAGACCTAAAGGCTACATATTGGGTCAGTGACAGAGTGGAGAGGTGGGTGGCAATACCAGTCACTAGTAAAGATGCTGGGTGGTAGAAGGAGCAGCTGGTAGATGTGTGGCATCAGGCGGGTGGCAGCATCATAAGAGTGGCTGAGGCAGGTAGCCTGAAGAATACAGTCTCATTTGTCAATGTTTGGGTGACGCATCATGGCTGATCTATTCTGATGCATCAGGCGTTGGTGGGTGGAAATCCAGGCTGGTCCACGCCTGATTCATCTTGACAAGGGTGAGTCTTTCCACATTTTGAAAGGACAGGTGAGTTCTCCTTGGGGTAACTATGGCCCCCTCCGCACTGAACACCCGCTCTGATGCCACACTACTAGCCGGGCAGGACAGCTTCTCCAGTGCAAACTTGGCCAGTTGCGGCCACAAATCCAGTTTGGCTGCCCAGTAGTCCAGCGGATCTTCAATGTAGGGGGGAGGGTGCTGTCCAAGTAGGCCACCACCTGCTGGTTCAGGGTCTGCTCCTGTTCTACCTGCTGCTGCTGCCGCCGCTGCTGGTGAGTGCTTTCCGTACTTGGCGGGTGAAGAAAGCTGCTCATCAGCGACTCCAGACTCAAGTTGCTGCTGATGGAGCTGGTACTGCTCCTAACCCCCGACCCCCCCATAGCAGCCATGGCAGTGGTACATGAGTGCTGAGGGACTCCCCGGTCAGACCTGCGAGAGGATGGACGAGGACGCAGATAGGCAGCAGCCAACTGAGTACATAGGATGTCTCTATAGTACTTCAGTTTGTCCTCCCTCTCAGCAGGTGAAAAAAAGGCCCCCATTTTAGACCGATAGCGAGGGTCCAAGAGGGTGGAGAGCCAGAAGTCATCCCTCTTCCGGATGGTGACTATTCGGCTGTCACTACGTAAGCAAGTGATCATGGATCGGGCCATTAGCGCAAGTGACTCAGAGGGACTCCCTGCCTCCAACTCCATTGTATACTGCCATGGTGTCTCTGGGTCATCCGCCTCATCTTCCGCATCTCCCTCTACCTCCTCTGGCTGCTCCTGCTCCTCCTCTTTTGTCACCTGGGTAGAAAAACCACTAAATGCTTGTGCTCCAATGTCCTCCTCCTCCTCCAGATCAGCCCCCACTGGACTTATGTGGCTTTGAGATGCAGTCTCCACGTCTCCAGTCCCCTGACCAGAAAGATTTTGCAGCATCTGTTCCAGGACATGAAGCAGTGGAATGACGTTGCTCATACCATAGTCCTAGCGACTGACAAACAACGTGGCCTCCTCAAAGGGTCTGAGCAAGCGGCAGGTGTCACGCATGAGCTGCCACTGGCTGACATCAACATTACACAGGGGAGTACTCCTTTCCGCTTGGATCATTAAGAAATCGTTTATGGCCTTTCTCTGTTTGTACAGTCGGTCCAACATATGGAGGGTAGAATTCCAACGGGTGGAAACGTCACATATCAGCCTATGTTGTGGGACTCCATTCTGCCGCTGCAGCTCAAGGAGGGTGTGCTTGGCGCTGTAGGAATGGCTGAAGTGCATGCAAAGTTTCCTGGCCATTTTTAGAATGTTTTGCAGTTGGGTATAAGACTTGAGGAAACGTTTGACAACTAGAATAAATATGTGCGCCATGCAGGGAGCATGGCTCAGCCCTCCTTGGCGCAGCGCGGACACCATGTTCTTTCCGTTGTCTGTCACCATGGTTCCGATTTTTAATTCTTGCGGAGAAAGCCAACAATCGATTTCTTCTTGCATGACGCGGAGCAGTTCCTCCCCTGTTTGACTTCGTTCGCCCAGACAAACCAGGCGTAGAACTATGTGACACCGCCATGCCCTGCACATGTAGTACGCTGGAGGAGCGCTATGACTTGGCTCTGCAGTGGAGGCTGAGGTGGTGGAGAAGGAGCCGGACATTAGCGCAGGATAAGCTGTTTGAAAACGAGGAGGAGAAAGCGGCGTCACCTGTCCAAGTTGCTCGTGTGGCTGGGCAGGAAGCACATTGACCCAGTGAGCCATAAAGGACATGTACTGTCCTTGACCATAGCTGCAACTCGACACGTCGGCGCTGCCGTGCACTTTGGCAGACACCGACAGGCTCAAGGACTGGGCCACCTTCTCTTCTACATATTTGTGCAGGGCTGGGACTGACTTTTTGGCAAAGAAATGACGGCTTGGCACTCTCCACCTCGGCTTGGCACAAGCCATCATTTCTCTGAACGGTGCACCAGTTGAAAAGGGAGGGACTGCAGCACGAGCAACTTGGACAGGAGCACGGTCAGCTTCTGCGCTGTAGGATGGCTGGACGCGTACTGCTGTCTCTTTGCATTCGCCTCGGTGAACAACTGCTGCCGTAATGAGTGGCGATGAATAAGGGGAGGAGGAGCAGGAGCATCTGGAGCAGTAGATGATGAGAGACAGCTCCCTTCGGCAGAGGTGCTGGAGCCTTGACTGCCTGAAATGGGCTGCGTGCCACTGGGTGATGCTGCTGCCGACTGGACCGCCACATCTGAGCCATGGTTCTCCCAGGCCACTTAGTGGTGATGCTGCATATGTTGGCGCAGGGCCGTGGTGCCAACATTAGCACCCTGGCCACGCTTCACTTTCTGACCACAGATTCTACATATAGCCATGTTCACCTCCTCAGGCGTCTTAACAAAAAACTTCCACACCGCCAAGTACCCAATTTTACCACCAACACTCCGCACTGACGGAGTAGTACCTCCGCTGCCTGGCTGAGCCGCTGCGCTGCTCTTTTCAAGGCCGGAAAGCACCTGCGAAGAGTGAGGTCTACCCCGTGCCCGTTTGGCTCCCGACCTCGCACTGTTGCCACTACGCTGACTCCTACCCACACTACCAACTTGCTGGCTGCACCGCTGCCTCACGCGCAAGCTGTCAGTCTCGTCTGCAGATGACGATAAGGATGATGAAGCCCTTGCTTCACTCGGCTCCCAAGTGCGATCGGCTACATCATCATCAACTACAGTTTGCACGTCGCTAATGTCCTCCTCAACTGTCTCGGTGTACAAAGCCTGACCGTTCTCAACATCACCTCCCACTACACTCTCCTCATCAGTACTTGACCGCCTACTGGAAGGAGCGGATTTCAGCACCATATAGTACTTCTCTGGCTGAGGGAAGCGAAAAGGACAGAGGCAGGTTGAGAACAGATGAGGGCAGTGGAGGCGCTCCAGGCCCATGCCAACTAAGGGTTGTATCTGACAAACCCACCGACTCTTGGCTGGGGGTGTCCGATGTCATCTGGGATGAAGTGGATGACCGAGTCAACCATTCAAGAACCGCTGGGTTGGTGGTCAACACACGACCGCTGGATGACACCGGTAGCTCTGGCCTCACTAAGTGACCCCTAATGCCACGTCCCCTTCCTCTGCTGCGACCTGTGCCTAATCCAGAAACATTTGTGCCACTGCCCCTCCCCTGTGAAGGGCCTGTCACCACTCTGTCTGACATACTGATTGATTATAAATGTAAAATAAAAGCAAATTAAATACCCAGTCAAAAACATTTACTTTGCTCACAGCCTCGCACAACGACCTAACTATTTATTTGAGAAATACCGTCACCCACAGAGTGGGATAACAATGGGTTTCTGAACTGCAGTACAATAGGTTACTGCACAGAAGTACACACTATATGACAATTTTCTTTTTCTATGGCAAATGAGGCCACAAATACTTATTTAAAAGTAACACTGACAACCCCACAAACTCAGATTCACAATTTTTTTTAAAATGATATTCACTGACTACCTTACAGCAATATCACGCTCTTCTGCTTGGATGGCGAATGAGTTCTAAAATACTGATTTGAAACTAAACACCCCACAAACTGAGATATATATATATATTTTTTTAAATTATATTCCCTGACTACCTTACAGCAATATCACGCTTTTCTGCTTGGATGGCGAATGAGGCCTAAAATACTGATTTGAAACCAAACACCCCACAAACTGAGATATATATATATTTTAAAATGATATTCACTGACTACCTTACAGCAATATCACGCTTTTCTGCTTGGATGGCGAATGAGGCCAAAAATACTGATTTGAAACTAAACACCCCACAAACTGAAATATATATATATATATATATATATATATATATTTTTTTTTTTTAAATGATATTCACTGACTACCTTACAGTAATATTACGCTTTTCTGCTTGGATGGCAAATGAGGCCTAAAATACTGATTGAAAACTAACCACCCCACAAACTGAGATATATATATATATTTTTTTAAAATTATATTCACTGACTACCTTACAAAAATGTCACGCTTTTCTGCTTGGATGGCGAATGAGGCCTAAAATACTTATTTGAAACTAAACACCCCACAAACTGAGATATATATATATATTTTTTAAATGATATTCACTGACTACCTTACAGCAATATCACGCTTTTCTGCTTGGATGGCGAATGAGGCCTAAAATACTTATTTAAAAGTAACACTGACAACCCCACAAACTCAGAATTAGAGATGAGCGAATCATTAAAAAAATTATTCGACGAACATTCGCCGAAGTTTTCCTAAGATTCGTATATTCGACGAATAGATTTGTTGTGTTTGCGTACAAAATATACGTTATTATGTGCTATTAGTGAACATTCGCGCACTATTCACTGACTACCTTACAGCAATATCACGCTTTTCTGCTTGGATGGCGAATGAGGCCTAAAATACTGATTTGAAACTAAACACCCTACAAACTGAGATATATATATATTTTTTAAATGATATTCACTGACTACCTTACAACAATGTCACCCTTTTCTGCTTGGATGGCGAATGACGCCTAAAATACTTATTTGAAACTAAACACCCCACAAACTGAGATATATATATTTTTTTTAATGATATTCACTGACTACCTTACAGCAATATCACACTTTTCTGCTTGGATGGCGAATGAGGCCTAAAATACTTATTTGAAACTAAACACCCCACAAACTGACATATATATATATATATTTTAAATGATATTCACTGACTACCTTACAGCAATATCATGCTTTTCTGCTTGGATGGCAAATGAGGCCTAACTACCTTACCAAATAAAATACTTATTTGAAACTAAACACCCCACAAACTGAGATATATATATATATATTTTTTAATGATATTCACTGACTACCTAACAGCAATATCACGCTTTTCTGCTTGGATGGCGAATGAGGCCTAAAATACTTATTTGAAACTAAACACTCCACAAACTGAGATATATATATATATATTTTTTTTTTTAAATGATATTCACTGACTACCTTACAGCAATATCACGCTTTTCTGCTTGGATGGCGAATGAGGCCTAAAATACTGATTTGAAACTAAACACCCCACAAACTGAGATATATATATATATATATTTTTTAAATGATATTCACTGACTACCTTACAACAATGTCACGCTTTTCTGCTTGGATGGCGAATGACGCCTAAAATACTTATTTAAAAGTAACACTGACAACCCCACAAACTCAGAATCACTATTTTTTTAATGATATGCACCGACTACCTTACAACAATGTCACGCTTTTCTGCTTGGATGGCGAATGAGGCCTAAAATACTTATTTGAAACTAAACACCCCACAAACTGAGATTCACTATTAATTATAATGTACCCCTAAACAAGGCTCTGACCCTCTTGCACTGCACTGCAAAAAAGTGACACTAGTGGTGCTTCTTTGCATGACACACCCCAAAACAGCCTTCAGAAGACAGTGCAGTGCTGTACAAGAGGCACTGCTGCTGCAGTGTATATGGATAGCAATTTACTGCCTGATTTTCTATCCACAAATCGTTCCTCTCCTATCCCTGCAATTCAGGTTATCTATCCCTGTATTCTGAAACGTTTTCCTATCGCTTGCCCTATCTCTTCTCTGGTCTAACATGAATAGCAAATGGCGCTTTCCAGCGCTGCAGAGCTATTTATAGGGCTGTGACATCACAGGACCTGGGTGGCTGCTGATTGGCTACATGTCTGCATGTGATCGCATTGTGGGTGTTTACTTCTTTGTCCCAGAGATCCTTCCCCCATGTCATGCCATGTGCTTGCGGCCATTTTAGGGGGAAAAAAAAAAAAAGGATTTTTTACTACGAATCGCCAGGAAATTTGCATTCATTGCGAATCGAATTTTCCATGAAATTCGTAACGAATTCCACTTCGTCAGCTTCGATTCGCTCATCTCTAGCAGCTACCACTCCATGCTGCTGATTCCCTACTGTCATCACTATTAACATTTTGCATCGGTTTCTACTACTTCTACTATTACCACTCATAAAATGCTGATCTACTGCTATGCCAGGTTGCTACCACTGCTACTCATGTTACAGCCACTCTAATTATGCTGTTCTCTAGTAAAAGGGAGAATGTTCCTAGGCCTGGTCCAAACAAGCCAAGCCACCCTTTCTTCGTTCTGACAGTTAGCACTGCGACTACGAGCATCTGGAGCATCTGAAGCTGCATCCAGCAAACCATTCTTCGTTCTGCCAGTTAGCACTGTGACTGTGAGCATCTGGTCATGTAAAGGTCTAATTTTTTTAAACTGCATCCACCCACCCTTTTCTTCGTTGTGACAGTTAACAATGTGACTGGGAGCATCTGCCCACGTAAAGGTCTAATGTTTTGAGGCTGTATCCACCCACCCTTTTCTTTGTTATGACAGTTAACACTGCAACTGTGAGCATCTGGTAAAGTAGAGGTGCAATTTTTTGATGCTGCATCCCCACACCCATTTCTTCTTATGACAGTTAGCACTGTGACTATGAGCTTCTGGCCACATAAAGGTCTAATTTTTTGAGGCTGTATCCAGCTACCTTTTTCTTTGTTATGACAGTTAACACTGCGACTGCGAGCATCTGGCGTAGTTCCGACCCCACACCTGCACCCACCGGAACAGCCTGCCGGAGCCCCCTGCCGCAGGTGCGAAAGGGGCCTTAAAGGTCAAATTTTTTGAGGCTTGGTCCCTCATCCATTGTTATTTTTTTCAAATAACACTGTGTGTGTTTAAACTCAATCTGCCTCCTACAAGGGATAATTGTTGGAATCTTTGAAATTGAAAAAGTCATAAAACATGCCCTGGCATGGTAAGTTTTTAAAGATGCCACTTTTTAACGCCTTTAAACATACCTTTATCCAAAGCCATGTGTGTCAGTATCACTCTGACATGATTTTTTACTGCTGTCCATTAACCCAGATCTTAGGAAGGGGAAGGGCTAGGGAAAAAGAAAAAAATTGTTTAAAAATTAAGAAAATGAGCTTTCCACGAACAATCTGTGTGACTAGAGGGGTTATATACCATTTCCTGGGGAATTTGAACAACTTTGGTTTGTAACGAAAAGATTTTGTCCCAAACCAAAGTTTTTGAAAACTTGAGAATCCGAAACGAATCTTGGAAGATTTGCTCAACATACAAACCATATGCTTGTTTGCTTACATACTGACAGATGTGTCATTCACATCATGCAGTCTGATGACTACAGGATAGCCATGCTTTTAGAAACTCATTATCAAATTAAAATGGGGGAATATTTTCCTCTTGTTGAAAGGGAGGCCAAATTACTTTATTACCAGGAAACACTGTATACAACGCTTGTTGTAGCTTTTGATTAGCAGACCTGCTGTGAACATGTCTGAAAGGGAACGCCTCACCAACAGCCAATTCAGTCTCATCAATATGATGAATATTTTCACGTGTGCACCTACCGCCTCAACACTTAGGTTCAGTCCTACTTGGATTCTGGCCTTTCTCCGGCACATACTGTGTTTCCTGATCCAATAGACTTCTGGGCAGGCAGACTAGAACAGTGGCCCAAACTGGCCCAGTATGCACTCTATGTTCTTTCTTGCCCCTCCTTCAGTGCCATCTCAGGGAGGGTTTTCAGGGCAGTAGGTGCTGTCCAAATTTGTTCTCTGCCAGTGTCCAAAACATCACTTTTGTCAAAATGAACCAGACATGGAACTGGGAGGATTTTCACTCTCCTCCAGCTGAGGCAAATTAATATATCAGGCCTTGCTGACGGTGCCCAATCTTGCCACTGCTGCTGACTGCCTGCCTACCATCATGTTCTGTACTGTATGACTGCTGCTGTCATCGTGCCACTTCCTGCTGTCTGCCTTTCTACCAACATGTGCCTTAATGTAGGTCTACTGCTGTCGCTGCCGTCATCTTACCACTGCCTCTGCCTGCTAACATGTTCTTTACCATATGGCTGCTGCTGCCACCACAGCCACAGCTGCTACTGAAGTATTTGATGCTAATCCCCTAGTGGCACCACTATTAATGCTACACAACTACCACTACTCAAACAGCCAAACTACTGCCATGTCTGTTCCATGCTATGCTGCTACTGTTGGCACTACTGTTGCGGCCACATGCCACTATTACCCTACACTTTCCGCATCTATACTGTACTCCTGCTGCACCCTATGAAAAGGGAAAATTTTTCTAGGCTTGTTTAAAACCAGCTACTCTTTCTTCTTACAATTATCACTTGTGTTTGTGTAAATATGGGTAATTATTATGTCCCCATTATTGTATAACTTTTGGATCCTTCGGCCCAACTATACACTCTTGTGCGTGTCATTTGGGCAGGCATTCTGCCCCTCATTAAAGTGTAATTTTTGGATGCTTGAACCCAGCAAGCCACTGTTTTTTCCCCATAACACAGTTTGTGTTTAAACACCATCTGCCCCGATAAGGGACACATTTTAAAAGCTATTTCTATTATGATTACGTATAATAAATAAGATGGCTCAGTGTGTTTTTAAACACGTTGTTTTTTAACGCTGTCAATCTACATTTACCCATAGTGACACTAATGTCAGTGACATTTTTTGCTATTGCTGTCATTGCATCATAGTTGTCAGAGCTTAGGGAGGAGGAAAAAGGGAAAAAATGCAAAAATTGATAAAAAAAAATTAACAAAACAGATAACATTTTATTAAAAATTCTGATTTGTAGCAGACTAGAGGGAGTTAATGTATCAGTTTTCGGGGCAATTGGGGCAACTTTGGGTCAGGTATAATCACAAGGGTTTTCTGACTTACATATATAAAAACTCCCCTAGGCATCAACCATGATAAAATAATAAAATAATAAATATTCAGCTATTTTAAACCTACCACTTCCAGTGTTGTGGCTTCGATCCTTCTTGCCAGATTTTGCATGGCTGCAGCAATGGCATCTCTATATACTTTACATGACTGCTCTAGCCAGTCACTGGCCACAGTGGTCATGTGCTGTTTAGTGCTGATTAGCTGCAGCAATGTCTAAGGTACAGGCACATCATTGCCGCTGTCAAGAAGATGACATAATGGCTGGAGGCAGAAGCAGCTGGGGTAATATGTGGGGTGAAAGTGGCCAGGGATAAAATAGGTAAGTATACATTATTTTACTTTATCACAGTTGCTGGCTACAGGGAATTACAAAATGTGTTACTTGGACAATCCATTTATAGATCATGTAATTCCAGTGAATATCCAGTTTGTGCAAGCAATTTATTAACGACAGATAAACTAGCTGTGTATGTCATAACATACTAATAGGAGCCAAAATGCATTTATTTATAAATATTTTATTTTCAATTGTGTATTATACTTTTTTTATACTGATATTCAAATAAGTCTATGTCTATTGTCTCATATCTATCTATCTATCTATCTATCTATCTATCTAATCTATTTATCTATCTACCTTGAATTCCCTCCTAGAATGAAAACTTTCCAATCACTTGATCCTATGGATGTAATGTGTAAAGAGCCCAAGGTTAGCTATTAATATACCTCGCCTGTATTTATGCCTGTAATAAAGTGGCAGAACAGTGCACATCATATCTATCTATCTATCTATCTATCTATCTATCTATCTATCTAATCTATCTCAGTCTATGTATGTACTGTATGTATCTATCATCTATTTTATTAATAACACATATTACAGATGTGACTAATAATAGTAATGTGCTCAGCTCTGTGCATTTCATTGCTGCCTGCCCTACCCTATTCCTGGTGACAAATGCCCAATGACACTGAGTAAACAAAGCCTTGTTGTGAGCCCTGAATGTATCCAGCTGCAGATCCAGTTATCCAGACCACATTTTCCTTGCAGCCCTTTTGTAGGCATGTAAACTGGGATTCAGGCAGTACACAGGAGGATGTCTCTGCACAGAAATAACCAGCTAAGAGAAATGGGAGCACAGAGGAGAGCAGCTTCTTCCAACAACGTCAGCAAGCTTCTTGTTCAGCAGCAGCAGTGCCAGGAAGAAGGCACCACTATCACCATCACCTGAGTCTGCTGCTTCCCATGGACTGATAGGGTAAGCAGTGCTGAGCAGGAAACTGTCATACACTAGAATGAGATAGAAGGGTTGTTGCTGTGCTGAGGGTGCGATCAGGAGTTCAGCTCTACAGAAGCTTTGCCGCATTGTCAATTTCCCCTGCAATACTCTCTTCCCACATTCACACTTTGTGTTGCCATGAAGACTGCTGCTGAGCTATATGCATCATTATAGTTACTCCGTGTCCTCTGCAAAGAGAATGCTGCCAAGGATTCTGCACTTGCCTTTATCATTACTACAGTTATTACCAGCCACAGCTTCCTTGGAAACTTTACAGGCTTTACAGGCTGCTGTATCTCTTGCCTAGTCTTGTGATGTGTTCCTGCGTCTTCTACTGCACTTCCATGGTGGAAGATCTTTTATTGCAACCCCTATGCTTCTGTTCCTCCACAGGACTGTCATTGAAGTACACCACTATCATGTTTGCTGACTTTTTTTGGACCCGGTAAGTAAATAATTCAAATGACTGGAAGACTAGCCATGAACAATTAAAGTACATATGTTTGTATGGCAACCATCCCCTATGGAATAGTCTTTTGCTTCAGTTCCTCATCTTAATAGAATACCTGGAAAACCGGCTCTGCTCCACTGTGGATGCTGTAAGGTCCAGATTGTTGCCCAGTTTGTAAACTTTCATTGTGAAGCATTGAGAACCTGCTGAGGATGCAGATGGCCATCCACAAATGTTTCTATAGGCATCAGCTCCTGCTCAGTGCACATTGATTGGTTGGCCAGCTCTGGATTCAAGATCTGAAATCAGTTCCCTGTCAGATGGTGTTCTTCCCACTGTTAATGTCAACGAAGTTTTTTTCAGTCACTGGTCATATTAATGCTGAGTAACTCTTTTTTGGAATTAAACATTTTTCATGTACACAGGGATGTTTACTGGTTTCCAAATCAGCTTAGACATTGGCAAGACACCCAGAATTAAGACCTGTTCAAGGGGAAACTGAAGATCCAAGACTGAGGAGGTTGATGGCTTCTCTTAGAAGAGTTAAAATCTTGCTGGTGTTGAACCTGATTGCTGTTGCTGGATTTGTTCTGTTTTTGGCCAAGTGTAGACCAATTACTGTGAAAGGTGGGGAGTCTTTCCATGAGATCCATCCAAGGGCAGAGGTGACAAACTTGTCCACCCATGGAGTCAGCCCTATCCAGGAGGCAGTGCTGAAAAGGCTCTCTCTTTTAGAGGACATAGTCTACAGACAGCTCAATGGTAGGACTGCATGACAATATATCATATAATATAATCTTTTTTTTCCTTTGTAAAATGTTTGGTAGATGGTTTCAAGTTGGAAATGCTTTTTATCCTATGTCTGTTATGCTCATACTTCTGTCTTACAACCTTGCCAACTCTCACATTTAACATGTGGTATATAATGATTCTGTGTATAATGAGTGTGAACCCTCTGCTTCATCCTTAAATATCATGTTTCCATTACATATTTCATTTGCAGTATTGGATCTCTTGCCATAACACTCAGTAAGGAAATCTTCATCTAAAGTCTTCCAGCTTAATCCATTTTTGTTGTGGTAGATGCATTAAAGCCTAGCATTGTAGGCTATTTTACAGATTTGATATTTATTTTGTTTAGCCAGATTGAATGTTTGCCCATAGTAATTACATTTCAGTTGGGAGAAATACCCAAGTCCCTGTAGTTGCAGATAAATAGCTTTTACCTTAAATCATTCCAGTAAGAATATGCTGCAGGTGCAGTAAGTAATTATGTTATCATGAAATATTCATATAGGGAACTTCATAAACTCAATATCTACTCTTCTGTAAATAATGATGCAGCACATTAAGCAGGAGATGGTTATGGTCTTTTATTTCACTTTTCTGAGATGGATGGATAGATAGATAGATAGATAGATAGATAGATAGATAGATAGATAGATAGATAGAATATAATGACTATAGCTTTACTCCATGCAAGGTTACATTATAGTCTACTATTAATGTATTATGCAAATCTATAATAATGTGATGACTAAAAATTGTTATGTAAAATAGCAAATTTCTGTGTGTGTATGTGTGTGAATTGAGGTCCTGGTTTAGAGGGGTTGAGGGCACAGGAGTGAAGAGTGTCCATCTCTCTAGAGAACCCCTCATGTCCATGCCTTACATGACCAGTCCATTGATTTTCGAGGACACTGTGTATTGCTTAATTTCCCCTGAGGTGGTACTGCAGAGGAATTGGTCACTTGCTGCTGGGTTCACAAATTACAGATCATCCCTGGATGTGCCAGTAGCAGGACACTTTCTTATTAGCCTGTGGACCCTTGTAACAAAAAGTGTATTTAAATGGTATATTATTACAAATAATGTATGCAAAGACATCGTATCTATTGGTTGCTATGGGTAGCGTTAATCAAGAATGATATTTACTAACTTCTATTTGTTTCTTACTATTTATACAGTTTCCACATATTGCACAGATCTGTTTGCAGATTCCAATGCCATTACTCCATGTGGCTAGTAGGGATCACATTCTAAGTTACAAACACTCACACATTATCAACATCTTATCTGTGGCTCTATTCTTTAAAGTAGTGAAGGAAACCAGAACACCCAAAGGAAACCCAAACCAGCATGGGGAGAACATAGAGAACTCAAGCAGATATTTCCTTGGAATAGTGTATGTCATTGCTGCAACCAAACTGTTCTAATCTCAGAGGTAAAAAGGGAACCTCCTGGCTGTAATGCAAGATCTGCAAAAAGGCCTTCATTGTCACCAGCTATTTATAGTGCTAGTGTCTTCATATGTAGCAGAGGGCTTCATGGGAAACTTAAACATGGTAGCCTGGGTGAGAGTGCTACCTATGCATCTCTATAATTATGCCCTAATGTCATCTGGAATACATAAAAGAGCTAATTTCATAAGTTACCAAATTGACCTATTACATGTGTTTTCTAGTTTTCTGGAAAACTCACACAAGCATGTGGAGAGCATACAACGCCATGCTAATATTGGTCAAATGTTATAATTTTTTGTTTCTAAAAATTTTCAGTTGTTAGAGTGGTTAACATCAATATATTAGAGAGTGACTATTGAATGTGCAATGTAATGTGATGCAATCCACTGCAATAAGTATTGTGCTATAATATAAAGCTCTACTGAAAGCTATGGTAGAACTAATAGACAGCATGTAGCAGCAATATCATTACCTGCCATGGCCACACAGTAGTGTTTGGATTTTAACAGTTCTCATTTAGTACATTCCTCCTAGTAATTTATTATGTGTATGTTACAAGCCTTGCTACACAGTACTTTGCTGGATGTAGTGAAAATGCACCTGTAAATATTTGATGCTTTACTACAAGTATTGTGCTAGTGTTGAAGTGGTGACCCAAATCAAACCAGTTATGCTCTTGCTGATAGCCTGGGCTGTTACCCAATAGAATTAAAATAAAAAAGTGAACCCTGGTCCGGTTTTTCAGTAAATTGAATCTGCTATTATTACTGCTAAGCGAGCTGTACAGTATTTTTTGATATATGGCGCTGCAATCTAAGGGAACACAAAGTAAGACCTTTATGTCGATGGTCCAGCTTCAGCCTAAGAATAATCAATATCCAGGTTTCCTATGTCTCCCATGTTCTACATAAGACTGTGTGATTTTGATGTGTCTTGCGTTATTAGCATAACTGCAAGAGAAGCTCAGTATGCAGATTAGTGGAAGAAAAGCTGAATTTTGATAAAGTGACACTTACATTGAGCTTTGTAAGCTTTCTGGAGATATAATTAACTACTTTCTTCTTGAAGTGGGGGTGTAATAAGAAAGGCATAATGGTCTGTAGAGCTTTCTTCTCCAGTTAAACTGATGATTAACAAATAATTAGTATAAAAAATTAAAAGGTCAATATCAAGTATGGGATTTCTGAAATGATGGACGTGACATGTTCATATTACTGAATTTCAATTAGGTGATTATTCACTAATATAATTAGATATATTTCAACACAATAAATATAATATCATCCTTAATGTTTCCATTTTAAATTAGCACAAAATTGATTATAGCTCAGAACCAAGAACAGAATCAAGTATAATTCAAGTACTGTATGATGTAACTATAATCATTGTCCTATTGGCAAAAATGAAAATTGCCTCAACATCATGTGAATTATTTATTTTTGGATTACCCGCAAAATGGATACCCCCCCCAACCACACACATACACACACACACACACACACTAATGCATACCAATGGATTTAACTGCTGGTGATTGCCGCACTACACTCTGGCATATGAATAAAAATGTGACTGAAAAATTGCTTGTGTGCCAGTGCCCCCTCCACTAAACCTATGTGACATATGTAAATATAAATTTTGCAGTGGTACCTCTTGTTTTCACCTGGTTGAAATGAACTCTTTGCCTTTAACATACAGTAACTGGTGGCTTGCATTTGTTGGTGCTTTTGAGCTAGAATCCCACCAACCACAAGAACAAAAGGGGCTAGGCACTCTTCCAAGGAGACCTCCGTATTTTCTTATAAACTTTCATAATGGAGGCCACTGAAAGTCTGAATGTCTATCAGCTAAAAAGTCTAAAGCTACCCATACACTTAAATTAAAAGTTGATTAATTGCTTGGATGCCAATATCTTCTTATTGTTGGAGTTAGACCTCCTCAATATACTGTATGTCACCTCATCAATGTAGTACACAAAAACATTGATCCCCAAATATTGGAGAGATACATCATCACCGTCTGCAAAGACAGTTGACGTTACTACAAGAAATACCTTCAAGAAAATATAAATATAAAGAAGATGCATGCAAGAAAATATTTATAGGTTGGTCAATATCAATCTACATATGTTGGAATACTGTGATCAACCATTAAGAATAAACATATAGTTGGCATATACACTGTATGTGCAACACACAATACCACCATTTGCCGTGTTTGAACGAAACATGACACCTTATATTGCGATAGTTAATTGTATGTAAAGCTATCTACACTCACCGGCCACTTTATTAGGTACACCTGTCCAACTGCTCGTTAACACTTAATTTCTAATCAGCCAATCACATGGCGGCAACTCAGTGCATTTAGGCATGTAGACATGGTCAAGACAATCTCCTGCAGTTCAAACCGAGCATCAGTATGGGGAAGAAAGGTGATTTGAGTGCCTTTGAACGTGGCATGGTTGTTGGTGCCAGAAGGGCTGGTCTGAGTATTTCAGAAACTGCTGATCTACTGGGATTTTCACGCACAACCATCTCTAGGGTTTACAGAGAATGGTCCGAAAAAGAAAAAACATCCAGTGAGCGGCAGTTCTGTGGGCGGAAATGCCTTGTTGATGCCAGAGGTCAGAGGAGAATGGGCAGACTGGTTCGAGCTGATAGAAAGGCAACAGTGACTCAAATTGCCACCCGTTACAACCAAGGTAGGCAGAAGAGCATCTCTGAACGCACAGTACGTCGAACTTTGAGGCAGATGGGCTACAGCAGCAGAAGACCACACCGGGTGCCACTCCTTTCAGCTAAGAACAGGAAACTGAGGCTACAATTTGCACAAGCTCATCGAAATTGGACAGTAGAAGATTGGAAAAACGTTGCCTGGTCTGATGAGTCTCGATTTCTGCTGCGACATTCGGATGGTAGGGTCAGAATTTGGCGTCAACAACATGAAAGCATGGATCCATCCTGCCTTGTATCAACGGTTCAAGCTGGTGGTGGTGGTGTCATGGTGTGGGGAATATTTTCTTGGCACTCTTTGGGCCCCTTGGTACCAATTGAGCATCGTTGCAACGCCACAGCCTACCTGAGTATTGTTGCTGACCATGTCCATCCCTTTATGACCACAATGTACCCAACATCTGATGGCTACTTTCAGCAGGATAATGCGCCATGTCATAAAGCTGGAATCATCTCAGACTGGTTTCTTGAACATGACAATGAGTTCACTGTACTCAAATGGCCTCCACAGTCACCAGATCTCAATCCAATAGAGCATCTTTGGGATGTGGTGGAACGGGAGATTCGCATCATGGATGTGCAGCCGACAAATCTGCGGCAACTGTGTGATGCCATCATGTCAATATGGACCAAAATCTCTGAGGAATGCTTCCAGCACCTTGTTGAATCTATGCCACGAAGAATTGAGGCAGTTCTGAAGGCAAAAGGGGGTCCAACCCGTTACTAGCATGGTGTACCTAATAAAGTGGCCGGTGAGTGTATCTTTAACTGATTGATGGACAACCACTTATTTTCATAGAAAGAGACTTTATACTACTTTATACGACCTTTATATTTATTATGCTGGTCTTTAAAATCCAAATAAATTGTTTATAAAGAAAAGAGTTGCATGAAATGGGCAATTTTGACCATTTTGGCTAACCGTTGTTCAACTGAAAATGTGATGTCAGGTTGAATTTTTTTCTTTGGAACACTAAAATAGGTTTGGTCAGCACTTCAGAACTCAATGGTACATGTGGTAAGGAGATGATCCCAGTCTTTATGAAAATCAATTCCCAGCATTTTTATCACTCTGATCCTCCCTGAGCGTTTTAATTTTTTCAGCTGTTTTTTCCTGGTGTGTGGTATGATCTACCAAATACGGGCAGTCATCTGCCACATTGTGCAAGATCACAATGTTGTTTTTATTTTGTTTCTTTAAAGGGGTTGTCCGAGTTATTTTTTTGTTCTTTATATGTTTCTAACTTGTCAGGTATAACAACTTTCCCATATACTTTGTGTTTCTAAAGCTGCAGGTTTCTCAGAGTTGACTGAGGGTCACATGACCTGTGATGTCAGCCTGGTCTCCCTGGTCTGTGATGTTTCGTTCACAAGCCTCAGAGTTCAGATAACAGTCTGTACACGAGGCGTCACTGGCCACGCCCCCTTTCTTTGCCAGGCTCCTGCTATCTGCTCTCTCCCTGGATTCCTTCAGATAAAACATTAACCCCTTCAGCCAGAACACACTGAGGGCTCAAGGCTTTACAACAAATAGTAGCTGCAGCAGTGAGAGGAGACAAATGCTGGACAAGGAGCTATAGAGGAATTGTATTGTACAAGAACAGGTAGGGAGAATTTCCTGTGTGTATCAGCAGTGTCATTGTACAGCTGGGACTTGTAGTCCTACACAAACAACATGCTACTGAGTATCCCAGCAGGCAGACATGTACTCACAGCACTTATATTCACTGCCTTTGCAGAGAAGGGGGGAGGGGCAGAGATTGTTATTACTGCATGTAAACAAAGGCCAGAAGAGAACCAGGGAAATGAGGAAATATAGATTTTTTTTTGCCTAAAACTTGCTGAACTTAGTTATATATTGCTACCCATCAGATTTACAGTGCTATATTTTTTTTTCATAACTTGGACAACCCCTTTAATTGTCCTCCTGATCTGTAAGATTAGTCTAGCATCTTGTTTGTATGGCCAACATAAGGGACGCAGAATTGAAGATCTTGTTATTTTCAGCTAGGCTTTTCATGTTTTATAGATTTTCTTAGAAAGATGCTTTAGAAACCTACAGATGTGATACATACATTAAATGGTGTAGGCTAAATGTTCCAGAGTAATGTACCGTTTGAATCATTTGATGCAACTGGAAAAATATTTGTCTCCTCAGTTTATCCATGTTAATTGCATGTGGTGAACAGTTTTGACTATAATTGTGAAAGCTAGGGATAACGGAAAGTCGCAATATAATTGTCTGTGAACATTCAAATAAAATAAGTGGAAACATTTTCATTATTTTCATTAACTCATTGAAATGTCTCCAAATAAGAAAAGGATGAGTACAAAGAAGGCAAGGTGATCTTTTCTGAAAATTGAAAGCTTTTAGGCTAAAGCCGGTTGTATTGCATTAGTTTAGACACCACATAATTCCAAGTTTTGCTAGACAAATTTGCAGTGCCATCACGATAAGGCTTTTAGTGCCAAGATGAAGTATTCATTGATGGACCAATCAGCTATTCCGAGATTATGTAATTGCTGTGGCTTTCTGTAATGGGCAAAAAATAATCAGTAATGACAGAAGGATGGAATTAATTTGTGACAACTTTTTTATTCAACTGTGTTTCTGAGCCATAATTAGCACTTTAAGAGGTGTGGAGCAGGCATAGTTTTCAGTTCATGGTCTGAACTACTCACTGGTAATGGGGAGATAATACTTTTATCCTTTATACTTGTTTCCTATGTGATGTACAGTTTATGTCTATGGGGAATTTGTCTGTGGATTGTA
This sequence comes from Rhinella marina, assembly GCA_900303285.1. Taxonomy (NCBI): domain Eukaryota; kingdom Metazoa; phylum Chordata; class Amphibia; order Anura; family Bufonidae; genus Rhinella; species Rhinella marina. The sequence goes on from ONZH01002592.1 coordinate 54,071, forward strand.
TGAAAGAGATAGGGGAAAGAATTTGCTATAGTGTATGGAGCAGCAACAGAGAAGTGGTTAGGTTGGTGTAGAAAGACGTACCCAGGGGTGGACTGGCAATAAACTCTACAGGAAAACTTCCCGGTGGGCCAATTCCCCCTGAACTCTTCTGTGGGTCAACTAGTGACAGTCTTTAGGGATGTATTTTGTGCTGCAGGGGCAGTATATTAGGATGAACTGTGGTATTTGGCTCTGCTGGGGTGGTATAATGTGCTGCAATATGGTATTGCTAGCCTTGTATTCTGTCAATTTGGACCCGACTACAAAATGGGGCCACTTTTTTCAGGGCCACTTTACATTCCCTGTCTGCCCTTGGACGTCCCCATGAGGGAAAGAGGAACGTGGATTAGGCGTCTATGATCAGGTGGTCTGAAAAGGAGGAGTTGATAAAAAAGACAGTTTGTCGACTATGAGCTGAGCAGATACAAAGTACATCTTCTACTAGATTACTGATAAAAACGTTCTTTTAATTAATTCAGTGAATTATTATTTTAAAAGGTTCTCCAATGGTTTAGCATTGGTAGTCTGCCCATCAATATATCACTGTGGGGGTGGAAAATACACAAGGTAGTCACAACAAATAGGGCATGCTAAAAGTACAATACAATGAGATGAGGTTGGGGAAACTTTGGGGAAAAAATGGAGGAGAATAAAAGAGGGGGAAATAAGGTAAGGTAAAGGGAAGGGCGGATGTAAACTACGTAAAAATATCACATAAAATATGCAGACATACCTTCTGGTGGACAAGAACAGGCTAGCAATTTATGAGTTTGGAGATTCCTAGAGATTAGATATTCTAGAAGTTTAGTCCAATATGAAGCAATAGGATTTAGAGCTTTGAAATTTGAGCCTGTTCTTTCAAAGATTGAAATTGCAAATCAAAGCTGATAGGGAAGTGGTTATCATTCCTCAATTATTTGCAAAAGGGTCTTTGTTAGCCACCTCATAATGTTTTATGATGTTCTCTGGTTCAACATTGTAGGATTATGTGTTGGACTTGATGGACCTGTGTTTTTTTTTCAACCTTACCAAGTATTTAATTACATATAAACAAGGTGGTGCCAGAGAACAACCCTGTCTATTGCCTTGTATATGGAGAACATGACAGAAAGGTATTTTTATGAGGCCTGTGGGGGAGCCTTCCTGGGATCCTCTGCAATGGGGTTGAGTGGCTGAGGTTAAATGAGATGTCAAATGAGAATGAGAGGTCAAATGAGAATGCCCATTGAAGTGGGAGATTATGTTCCCTGATCAGTGAGGGCATTGCAGAGCAGCACATGCAGATAATGGGGGGCTTTTATGAAATTTCCTGACATTAAAATGTCGCAATTTGTGACTTTTTGACTCAGACCAAAGACAGACTTGAAAATGACACAAACAAATATCAAATGTTAAATTCCCCCCAATGTTGTTATAAAGAGCTCATCAATGACTCCCCTGTTTGAAAATCAATTCGGTAATAGCAGGGATTTAAATGTATAAATGACAGGTTTTACTAAATATTTTCCCACAAAACTAGATAGCAATATGCTCAGCTCCTCTTGCTATATAACATGCTGCCTGCAGACTGCACTACATTTTATGGTGGCAGGTCCTCTTTAGTAATTCCATAGCATAACACTGGACATACACAAGGACAGACCTAATATGTATCTATAAGTATCTATGTGACACAGGTCCAAAGTATGGCACCCATAGAAGTCTTGTACTTCCACGTGTCTGTGCCTAACAAATTACCTATGGGTCCATAATAATAGGTAATGCTGCCATTTATCAATGCATGCAGCATTGTGAATAATACCTTTGGGTGAGTAGTAATCTGTGGGCCTTGAAACTTAAATAAATGAATTAATATACTCTGTATTTATAGATAATAATATGGATTTTATTTTGATTACATTGGGCAAATTTATCATTGTTCTATGTGAGTCTTCTGGTATGAAAGTAAAAAATTTTACCTCAAGTTCAGTTTTGTAAGAAAATGCATGACTTTGACCTCTTTTTGTCACTTTTGAAAAAAGTGGGTGGGGCGTGACTGGGAGAGGGGATGTCTCTCCATTCTGCCTTAGTCAACTTAGGATACAGCATGGTCGAGATGAATTATATCTTGCAAGATCATGCTGTAGCAGGCCACTCTGCCACTGTCTGTGATAATTAGATTGTGTCAGAGAGAGGGGAAGAACACCCTTCCTTTAGAAAAGTGAAGTAGTTGCCACCTCCTTGGCGAGCCACTCTAAATTAGCATATAGGGCACAGTTTTTGAGAGACCATAGTTGCAAAATTAGTTGGTGCAGGAAGATAGTAAATACATTGCATGACTCTGGGGGTAGCAGGATTTAGCTAGTATACATATTTAATTCTCTTCCAAATTATGACAGGTTCTCTTTAATTAAACTCACTCCAATGACATGAAACTCACAGACTTAAAGCTAAAGAGCATAAAAGGGGCATATAACCAAATCACTGAAAAAAAGCCCTCTAAAATATAACTTTTAATTAGTTATTTAAAAAGATAAATAAATAAATCCCACAAGAAGTAACGGATACACAAAAATATATACAAAGCCCACAAAAGGGTCGTATGGCCAAAACATATAGCAAACAAGATGTAAGGGACTATCCAGATATGTGACTCAAATACAAACACTGACACCTGAAAAGAGACAGGTATCCAATATTGTTTTGTTGATACAAGCAATGGATCCAGGGAAGAGCCACATTGAGAAGTGGAGTCGTGAGTTGGTAAAAACTCTATTTTGCCCCTGGCTACCCCTGCCTAACAGCGGAGCACCCACTTCAAAAGGGGCAACCCGGTGCTAAACCCTGAAAAGTCACCTGGATGACCCTAACAGACAAATTTGGCTCTATAGTCCAGTGCTGACGCGTTTCCCCAATTGATGATAGCCAAGTGGTTTATCAGGGGACTCCTAAAAACTCTATTGGAGAAATAGCTTTTCAAGAGCACTTCCATTTGTTAGAGGACAGGACTCACGACAATTTCCTCTATCCATGGTTTTAGTGTATAAGAAAGTAACAATTTTTGGCAGTAAAAAGTTAAGATACATATTTCCTAGAGTGAAGTAGGTTTGCTCCTGTTTTCTGTTAACTACCCCTTGAGAACAGCAACTGCAAAACCATTTTTTTCTGTTCTTCATATACATGCAGCTCAGAAACGGGGGCGAACCAACTGTATCACTCTCCTCACAATTATATTATAATTAGAGTATAACTGGGGACACAATAAGGGTGTTCTTATTACTGGGGGAATTTTAATAGGCATTATTATTGGGGTTACAACAGAGAGTATTATTGATAGAGGCGCTATAGGAGGAATTATTGATACTAGAAGCACTATAGGGACCTTATTAGTAATGGGAGCACTATTTTTTCTTCTGTATAGTATTTGAGGACATTAAGTAGCACAACAGGCACAGTATTAGGGCTGGCAGCAGGAAAACACAGTTGCAGTACCAGGGTGGGGAGGATGATAGAAAAGTGAGGACTCTAAGATGTCTGTGGGACAAACTCTGCAGAGACAAGATTTGTCTAAAAGAAGGGTGAGGAAAGGTCTACATCATAGGAGACATCACTGGATGTAATGGGTATGTAGCACTGTTATATTGGCCTACCTACTTGTGTTGGACATGTATTCTATCAATTTGGAGCAACCTACAACATGGGGCCACTTTTTTTCCCAGCTCCACTATAAGTTCCCAGTGTGTCCCTAATTTTAAATATTTAATACTTTCAATGGTGATGTATTGCACAGACACTAACAGGCACCATTAAACTCAGTCATACTGTAAGTAACACTAAGCCTAAATCATTATTTAAATGCATTAGACCTTTACCTGGGGCACTCAGCTTTGATTTAGCAGCTGCAGATCTTATCTGATCTGTTTAAGGGGTATTCTGTGTTGGTTTTTAATTTATTTGTTTATATAATAGGACATCATACACTTTTGTAATATACATGTATTTAAAATTATTCATACATACCTTTCTTGTATAAGATGGTTGACCCCTGTATGCAGAAGAATGGTATAGCCCATGAATCAGTCCTATGTAATGCATCCATGGCCCAACTGAAACATGGCATCAGTTGTGTGACACTCTACACCCTGATATTCAGTAAGCAGTGCTATATGACATATATGTACTGGGTTAGCACACAGGACACATCCAAATGATAATTAAATAGGACTAGTGATGGAATTGTGATTTTTATTGTAGTTACTACAGTAATATATCATTATGGGCCTGTCTGTATTGATTTGTAAAATGGCTGCCTGACCCAAAATGATGTTGTCATATTGTTAAAGCTTAGTGTAAAAAAACAACACACACAGAGATCTGCTTCTAGAAAAACACTAACAGACAAATGGGGTGGAATTTGGAAAAAAAATGCAATTCCTCCACCGTATTGCGGGTTTTGTTCCCACGCTGTTCCATTTGCTGCAAAATTGACCCATGTCCTTCATTCTCTGAGTCAGTACAATTACAACGATACCCCATATGTATAGGTTTGCTATGTTTAAATAGGGTAAAAATAAATGTAAACATTAAAAAAAAATGTCTTACATCGTCATATTATGACCCCCATAACTTTTTATAATTACATCCACTGAGCTGTTTAGGCGCTCATTTTTTGCAGAATAATCCATAGTTTTAATTGATACCATTTTGGAGTGTGCATGACTTTTTGATCACATTTTATTACATTTTTGGGTAAAAGAAGCAATGAAAAAATGTCAAATCGGCCATTTTGACCATTTTTTTCCGTTACGCAATTCGCCGTATTGGAATTTTTAAAACAAATATTTTAAAAGTATGGGCATTTTCGGTTGCAGTGATACCCATGATCTTTATATTTATTGTTATTTAGGTATTTATTTTTTAATTATAAGGAAAGGGGGGTGATTTAAACTTTTATTTTTTATTTTTTAGATATTTTTAACATTTTTGTGATTATTTTAAGCGTCATATATTAACTTATACATTTTTTTTAATTTTTCATTTTGAACTATCAGGGATTTTTAACATGCAATTTTATCTCAGGTTTGCTCATTTCTTATCCTGGTCTGCCATCTGGTGGCCAAAATAAGAATTGCAGCATGAACACTGTAAGCCTCATCAGCGAGGTTTACAGCATTCAAATCAACTGCATATGCCCTGATTGGCTACAAAGGGGATCTGTAGGACACCCAGAAATGCGTGCTTCCTGGTTTTAGCGCATTTGATCTCATTATTGCCAGTTGCGGTAAGTAGCAGCAGGTCTCTGCTGTTTGAACACAATAGGAGCCAACAGGAGAATAAAAGGCACAGGGATGTGAGACCCCCTTTAAGTAGCATTAGCATTTTTTTTATGCATATATATTTTTCATATATTTTGATTGGATTACTCTAATTGATCAGTGGATTTGTTTATTTTATAACTTGTTCAAAGGTAAAGTTAGGTGAAATATGAGTCATTATTTTTTTTAAGTTGCTACTAGCAGTATCATTACTCCTTCTAGCATTGCCCACTAGATTTGTGTTTTTGTGTGTACTATAACCTAAGCCTAATTACTTTACAATATTCAACCCAATGTCATTCCTTGCCATCATTACAGGGAAATTGCGTAGAGCCAACATTCAATGATAAACAACATTCATGGATCCTTCTATGTTTTTTTTTAAAGCGTGAATGTTCAGAATTATAACTTTAAAGGCACTGAAAAGATGAACACGATAGAGAACACGTCTCGAAATTGTAGTATAAAAAAGGATTTTCACATTCTTATTTTCCATCGACAATTCATGTAGTTGATTTATAAAAAAGGCTTTAGCACATTGAGATTTATGGACAGGTCATGTAGCTTCTGGATCTTCCCAAGAAGCATTGTGGCGTCCTTTATTTTCATGATTCATCATGATTCATTTATAGTAACCCTGCTAACATATTAGGTTAGTCAACCAATGGCAAAAACAGAAAGACAATTTCTAGATTTTTCTGAATGTCTAAATAATGGAGAATTTATGCTGGAAATACAATAGTTGTCTGAGCTGTGCTCATATAATATTTACAGTCATAGGCAGAATTTCTGACCTGGAGTTCTCAGCAGTTTATTATTCTAGCAGAAGTGACGGAAATTAACATCAAAGTAATTAATAGCAAATTAAAGTAATTGTAGGTGCAGGCTTGGATGGAATGTTGATTAGATAATAATTCATTGTTCGCTGTTTTACAAACCTAGTCCAGACTGCATACAATAGTATAATAAAGATCTGCGAAGCTTCACACAAGCAATAAAGATTATGGCTTCCGCTAAATACGTACTTTCATGAATGGTATTTGCAATGTCTGTGAATCAAATGGACCAACTCTCCAGAGCACATTGCTGTCTGATCTACCTCATTGCTCATGGTTACCACTTTCCACCCAGATGGTGCATCCCCTGTGTCCCATTTTTGCAAGTAGTTTCAAAGGGTTATTGCCATCTCAGACACTTGTGGCATGTCGTTGGATATGCCACCAATCTCAGATAGGTGTGGCTCACACCTTTGGGACCCTCTCCTATGTCCAGTATGAGCCCCCTAAAGTTAAGAACGGCATACCATGCACGCACAGCCATCCTCCATTCACAGCTGGCTTGGCTATGGCAGTCCCATATTGGTGAATAGAGAGGTGGTCGTGCATTCAGGTGCTTTTTCCATTCATTGCTATAGGACTTCCGAAAATAGCCAAGAGCACTCCTTCACTTTGGGGTTTCTGTTATGAAGATAGGAGTTGGTCCCAGAAGTGGGACCTGTAGCAATCTGACATTGGCAGCTAGAGAGTTACAAGAAGATAAAATTCACTGCAGATTACATCATGCATCTTTCTAAAAGGTCAGAGAATAAAAATCTTTGTGGGAGTGCTATTTTAAGCATAAGTTCACATCTCTGGCAATCGACTCTCTGCCGGAACAGACTAGTAGAGTCATCGTATCCAGCATAGCCGTAAACCTTCCAGTTCCCCAGTGGATCCTATTATAGTCAATGGGGATCTAGTAGTGCCTGACAGTATTTGGCTATGCAGGATTTGGGAACTCTAATAGTCTATTCCTCTGCTGGAACAGACAACTAGAGTTAATTGCCTGAGTTGTGAACCTACCCTAAGACATGTTTGACTCTTTTGTTGACCTTCACTTCACTTATAAATTGGCTTACTTTTCACTTAATTTTTGCAACTAAATTTTGTGCGTGTTGTTGCATTTAGAAGTCAAACCCCTTCCAGATAAGCCATGATGGCCCCTTTCCCACTAAACCATGCCACCTGAGCAAGAAATGCCTAAAGCATGTAAAAAAGGTCTACAGCATGAAGACCAACATAAAATAACACTGGCAGCATGTTCAGCACTTCTGTATTCTACACATGTCTATGTTCAGGGTCAGAAATATTGCCTGTGCAACATATTCAGCTGTAAAGGAATCCTGAGGGCATATCACCTTTGAAGTATTAGCAATTAGTAAATGTTCCCACTTTTTATATATACATTTTAGAAGCCTACGATATATAGCGCTCCTTCCAATTCATAACATTTAGTATTGTATGATGTTATCTTGCTTAAATTAAAGGGAACCTGTGACCATGAACATGAAAATGCAGTGTAATTTTCAGGCATCATGCTATAGAGCAGGAGGGGTTGAGCAGATTCATATGTGGTTTTGCAGGATAACATTTAGTAGAACTTGTAATTTATTCATTTAAATATCTGCTCTTTCGGAACTCAGTAGCCAAGTTGGCGATATCATCAGTGACTTAACACCTAATTCTGTATACACACTTACTGCAGGGAAAGTTGTCAATCACTAATGAGATCTCCCACTTGGGTAATGAGCAGAGATATATGTGAATGCATTACAAGTTCTACTAAATCTTTTCCCACAAAACTATATATCAATCTTCTCAGCTTCTCCTGCTCTATAACATGCTGCCTGCAGACTGCACTACATTTTATGGTGACAGGTTCTCTTTTAGGCCCAGTATTTGTATGTCAAAATCAAGAGTGACTTAAAAACACAAAAAAGATGCACATTGGACGCAAATGTGCCATTGTTTTATAGGTTTTGTTTTCACTGCATTTACTGAAATGACACAATATCTTTATTCTGCTGGTCAGTATAAGTACAATGCTATCAGATTTATATAGTTTTTGTTAAAAAAAAAAGGGACATATCTCTGTATTGTCATAACATTAACTTTAAAATCTATATTTTGACACCAATAACTTTTTTATTTTTAAGTTTACTTTTACCTGCCCCTTTAGGGGGGTTTGAGCATGTGATCATTAGATTTCTTTAACCATAGCCTGCAATAGGTTATTTTTGTAGTCTATGGTAAAATGTCTATGTTCTTATTAAACCCTGACTGAGGCAGGGCTTAATATGAACTTTACTGTAGTAGCCCTCGGAGACTTTATAAGGCTCCTGGCTGCCATAACAACAAGACATCTCCTATGATCTCATTGTGGAGAGGTGGTCATTTGGCAATTTGCAGCAGCGCTCTCCCTCCAAGTGGCCACTCAAAGGGGTTAACTGCCATGTTTAATAACCTGACCTCTGCTGTTCATGTATGGCCAATGTTGGAAATGCCTATAGAAGCCCTATAGTGTTTTTAGGGATTTTTACAGGCATTGCGGCAGTATAAATTATGAGGATTATAATGTCCACTTGAACTTCAAATCACTGGAATGTCTTTATTCCCAGACTTTCTAAGTTGAATATCAGATGTAATTTTTGGTTTCTGCTGCCTCTCTTCATATTTCCTTGCTGCAATGAGCAATGTCAAAATATTGGTATCCAATAGCAAAATCAGAATCCATTTTTTATTTTAAATGTTGTCACTTGCAGTATGAAAATAATTACTTTAATCTGAATGATTTGTTTTTGACATCTCTAGCCACACTCATTGAGCCTAGAAGAGGTCAGCATGTGGGATTCAAAGGCCTTGTAACATTTGATATTACGTACTGTATATTATCACATCTAGCAGATAGTTGAACAATATTGCACTTGCTGTAATGATAACAGATGACTTTTAATTTTGCAGTCAATAATTACATGACTATGGTTGCGGTCACATTTTTTTTTTCAATATGAGGTTGTCTTTGCTACTGATGTGAACTGGTTGAAAAATGGATGACAAATTGATATTAGCTTTCATCAGTTTGCATCAGTTTTTCAATCCATCACTTGTTGACAGAACCTGGAGATTTGTAAACTTGGCACTAGCCCATAGAAATGTAAAAGATGAACTGATGGATCAATTACAATCCTTTGTTCAATGAAATATACAGTATAATGAAAAAAAAAAAACATATTAAATGCTGGGAAGAAATAAAATGTTAAAGTTAATGTGAAAACTTTCACATTAACTGGGCAATGAGCCCAGGTACAGGTACATGGTGATCTCCTTTTCATCTTTTTATATGCAATTCTGCTAATTTTTGGACCCCACTTCTCCCATCCAAGATGCCTGTACAACTTCTCAAATTACCTGATACACATTGTGCATTCGTAGACCAAAACATTTCCTACTTGTCCAGACCTATTCTTGGATTGGCCAGCACTGCTCAAAGATGTAATACCTGCCAGTCAAGATGTGATGGTGCATGTTCAGGGACTTACACTATATTGTCTAAATCAGGGGTGGCCAACCTTACAGACACAAAGAGCCACAAAAAACAAACAAACGTATGACTACCAGGAGCCACAAGGTATACATTTACACAAATATGCATGCACACGACAGTATTACTGCAATTGAGTTTTCAAACATTTAAAAGTGTATTTAAACCACCTTTCCTACCTGTCAGATGACTGCCTTATGCTCAGATGACTGCCCCATGCTTAGATGACCGCCTCATGCTCAGACGACCGCCCATGCTCAGATGACCCCTCCTGCTCAGATGACCGCCCATGCTCAGATGAAACCCTCATGCTCAGATGACCACCCATGTTCAGATGACACCCTCATGCTCAGATGACTGCCTCATACACAGATGACACCCTCATGCTCAGATGACACACTCATGCTCAGATGACACCCTCATGCTCAGACGACCGCCCATGCTCAGATGACCCCTCATGCTCAGATAACTGCCCCATGCTCAGATGACACCCTCATGCTCAGATGACCGCCCATGCTCAGATGACACCCTCATGCTCAGATGACCGTCCATGCTCAGATGACACCCTCATGCTCAGATGACCGCCCTCATGCTCAGATGACACCCTCATGCTCAGGTGACACCCTCATGCTCAGATGACCCCTCATGCTCAGATGACGCCTATGCTCAGATGATGCCTATGCTCAGATGACGCCTATGCTCAGATGACCGCCCTCATGCTCAGATGACCGACCCATGCTCAGATGACGCCTATGCTCAGATTACCGCCCTCATGCTCAGATGACCGACCCATGCTCAGATGACACCCTCATTCTCAGATGATGCCTATGCTCAGATGACCGCCCATGCTCAGATGACCCCTCATGCTCAGATGACGCCCATGCTCAGATGACCACCCATGCTCAGATGACGCCTATGCTCAGATGACCGCCCTCATGCTCAGATGACCGACCCATGCTCAGATGACACCCTCATTCTCAGATGATGCCTATGCTCAGATGACCGCCCTCATGCTCAGATGACCGCCCCATGCTCAGATGACGCCTATGCTCAGATGACCACCCCATGCTCAGATGACCGCCCCATGCTCAGATGACACCCTCATTCTCAGATGACGCCTATGCTCAGATGACCGCCCTCATACTCAGATTACCACCCCATGCTCAGAGGACCGCCCATGCTCAGATGACCCCTCATGCTCAGATGACCCCTCATACTCAGATGACCGCCCATGCTCAGATGACCGCCCATGCTCAGATGACGCCTATGCTCAGATGACCGCCCTCATGCTCAGATGACCGCCCTATGCTCAGATGACACCCTCATTCTCAGATGACGCCTATGCTCAGATGACCGCCCTCGTGCTCAGATGACTGCCCCATGCTCAGATCACGCCAATGCTCAGATGACCGCCCTCATGCTCAGCTGACCGCCCCATGCTCAGATGACCGCCCCATGCTCAGATGACCGCCCCATGCTCAGATGACCACCCCATGCTCAGATGACACCCTCATTCTCAGATGATGCCTATGCTCAGATGACCGCCCTCATACTCAGATGACCGCCCCATGCTCAGATGACCGCCCCATGCTCAGATGACACCCTCATGCTCAGATTACCGCACATACTCAGACGACACACTTAGGTTCAGACGACCGCCCCATGCTCAGATGACCCCCCCCATGCTGAGATCATGGAGGGGGGGGTGATTTGACATAGGAGAGATCTGACCATGGGGTGTTTGTTTTTTTTGGTGTGTGATGTAAACACATGGGGGGATGAATGAGTGGGGGCTTTATTTTGTGGGTCTGATGACGATTTGGGGGTCTTATCTGAGCTCATACTACCCCCATGTCAGATAAGACCCCCATGATCAGTACTTTAATTTTAAAAAAAAGCCATTCATTTACCTTGGCTTTACTCCCACTGCTGTACTTTGGGGTACTTGTCGCTCTCTACAGTGTCCTGACGTGCACAGCGTCAGGTCAGAGCGCAGACCTTCCACGTGATACGTCCTAATGCTGTGCACGTCAGGACATAGAGGAGAGCGCTGCTGGGAGGAGCGTAAAGGTAAAGCTGGCCTGCTCCCCTGCGATCCCGTTCTCAGTAATAGCAGAGGAATGCTCCCTTGCAATCTTTAGTGATGGTAGAGGGCCGCTCCCCTGCGAGCCGCACATTATGGCAGAGGAAAGCGGAACGCGCCTCACCCCTGCAAGCCACAAGCTACATGGCAAGGAGCCGCATGCGGCTCACGAGCCGCGGGTTGGCCACCCTGGGTCTAAATTATAAACATAGAGCTTGATAGACAGACTAAATTGACTAAATTCTTCATTCTGTTGTTGCTCATGCAGGGTATGATCTTTTATCATTATGTGCCACTGTAGGTACTGTATAGGGCACATGTCAGGACTTATGAATGATCCCCAATGCTAATGCTCTTGCTCTTCAATTCTGAGTGGTATTTCTTCTTATTGGTTTACAATGCCTGTGCAGGTGCTTCACTTGTTGGATCGTTTTTAGTATCACAATATTCTGCATTGATTATTTTTAGATAAAGTTTGTTTTATTGTGTCACACTAGTGATCTAGTAGATGTTTTGTAAATATAATCAAATGCTTAATGCATTTACATTGTATCACGCCATTGATCAAATTATTTTTTTTGTAAATGTGATATAGCAGAAAATCAATGCTTAAAAAGAATTTCCTCACACAGAATGTGCTTCTGTGGTAATGATCCAGATCCAGAATCAATCCAACTAAATTGGTACCAATACCAAAATAGATGCATTTTTAATAAAACTGATGCACCCAGATTCTGTGAAATGTTTGCTGATTCATAGGTCCATAGATACATGGAAGAACAAAATCACGGCACTCCCAGAGTAAAATTCAAATTAGCTGTGCTTATTAATCCACGTCCATGTGACATTTGAGAAAGGTTCCGAAACATTGCATAGGCATGGATTAATAAACACAGCTAGATTTGAACATTCCTATTGGAGTGCTGCAAATTTTTCTTCTAGATATTATAAATATATATGATACACTACATTTGATATAAGCTGCATATTATGAATAAAGGTGATACACATTTGCTCTGTGACTTAATAAACAAGGTAAATATTAGCCTTATACTTACAGTACAGTGATTAGAGATGAGCGAAGTTCTTTAAAATTAGATTTGGCTGCTTCACCGAATTTTACAAAAAAAAATTAGCTTTGTGAAGTGCATTGCTTTGTAAATAGAGGGTGCAATGACAGGGAATGGCGATTGCGCCTGCCCCATCATTGAACCCCTCAGATGCTGCGTTTATTGCTGATCGCAGCATCTGAGATTCATATTAAAACATTTTAGTGTTTGCAGTTAAAAAAAATAAATTGTACTTACCACATTCATTTGATCGCAAAGAGGCCACAGCACATGATGACGTCATCACGTCGGCTGGTATGGTGATGTCATGTGACATTTAGAGCAAGATCTTCAAGCAAGTGTGAGACAATCCCTTTGCGTTGCCTCAGGGAACTGAGTATAGGACTCAATGTTAAGATCAGGGCTCTGTAGGGGTCATATCATCACTTCCAGGATTCCTTCTTCTTAATTACGCTAAAGATAGTTCTTAATAACATTGGCTGTGTGTTGGTTTGTTTTGTCCTGCTGAATAAATTTGGAATAAATCATATGCCTCCCTGATATTATTGAATAATGGATAAGTATCTGCCTGTGTTTCTCAGCATTGAGGACACCATTAATCTTGACCAGGAGCGCCTTAGATGCAATGATCGGCCAAGGAAACTTAGTGCAGCAGATGAAAAACACACCATGCTTACTTTCCTTTGAAATTGAAAGATTTCAGCAGTGTTATCAGCTCAGAACTAGAAGAAGCCAGTGGGAGCTAGGTCCATCTACAGTCATGGCCAAAAGTTTTGAGAATGATACAAATATTAATTTTTACAAAGTCTACTGCTTCAGTTTTTATAATGGCAATTTGCATATACTCCAGAATGTTATAAAGAGTGATCAGCTTAACAGCAATTGCTTGCAAAGTCAATATTTGCCTAGAAAATGAACTTTATCCCCAAAAAAAACATTTCAACATCATTGTAGCCCTGCCTTAAAAGGACCAGCTAACATAGTTTCAGTGATTGCTCCATTAACACAGGTGTGGGTGTTGATGAGGACAGGGCTGGAGATCAATCTGTCATGATTAAGTAAGAATGAAACCACTGGACACTTTAAAAGGAGGCTGGTGCTTGGCATCATTGTTTCTCTTCTGTTAACCATGGTTATCTCTAAAGAAACACGTGCAGTCATCATTGCACTGCACAAAAATGGCCTAACAGGGAAGAGTATCGCAGCTAGAAAGATTGCACCTCAGTCAACAATCTATCACATCATCAAGAACTTCAAGGAGAGAGGTTCCATTGTTGCCAAAAAGGCTCCAGGGCGCCCAAGAAAGACCAGCAAGCACCAGGACCGTCTCTTAAAAGTGTTTCAGCTGCGGGATCGGGCTACCAGCAGTGCAGAGCTTGCTCAGGAATGGCAGCAGGCAGGTGTGAGTGCATCTGCACGCACTGTGAGGTGGAGACTCTTGGAGCAAGGCCTGGTCTCAAGGAGGGCAGCAAAGAAGCCACTTCTCTCCAGAAAAAACATCAGGGACAGACTGATATTCTGCAAAAGGTACAGGGAGTGGACTGCTGAGGACTGGGGTAAAGTCATTTTCTCTGATGAATCCCCTTTTCGATTGTTTGGGACATCTGGAAAACAGCTTATTCGGAGAAGACGAGGTGAGCGCTACCACCAGTCTTGTCTCATGCCAACTGTAAAACATCCTTAAACCATTCATGTGTGGGGTTTCTTCTCAGCCAATGGAATCGGCTCTCTCACAGTCTTGCCTAAAAACACAGCCATGAATAAAGAATGGTACCAGAATGTCCTCCGAGAGCAACTTCTCCCAACCGTCCAAGAGCAGTTTGGCGATCAACAATGCCTTTTCCAGCATGATGGAGCACCTTGCCATAAAGCAAAGGTGATAACTAAATGGCTCAGGGAACAAAACATAGAGATTTTGGGTCCATGGCCTGGAAACTTCCCAGATCTTAATCCCATTGAGAACTTGTGGTCAATCATCAAGAGACGGGTGGACAAACAAAAACCTACAAATTCTGACAAAATGCAAGCATTGATTGTGCAAGAATGGACTGCTATCAGTCAGGATTTGGTCCAGAGGTTGATTGAGAGCATGCCAGGGAGAATTGCAGAGGTCCTGAAGAAGAAGGGTCAACACTGCAAATATTGACTTGCTGCATTAACTCATTCTGTCAATATAAGCTTTTGTTACTCATAATATGATTGCAATTATATTTCTGTATGTGATAAAAACATCTGACAAACACACATAAAAACCAGAGGGCAGCAGATCATGTGAAAATATAATATTTGTGTCATTCTCAAAACTTTTGGCCATGACTGTACTGTTCAGAGAAGTCTGGCCAGAAGTGGTCTTCATGGAAGAATTGCAACCAAAAAGTCATACTTTCAACATGGAAACAAAGCTGACTTAACAATGTTTGAAAACATAGAAAGTGGGTTGCAGAAAAACAACAGCAGGTACTCTGGACTGAGGAGTCAAAGTTTGAAATATTTGGCTGTAACAGAAGACAATTTGTTCACCGAAGGGCTGGAGAGCAGTAGAATAATGAGTGCAGGCAACAGTGAAGCATGGTGGTAAGAGAATGACCCCAAGCATACAGCCAATGCCATTAAAAGCTATTTTCAGCAGTTAGAAGTTAGGATATGGCTGCTACAGAGCCCTGATCTCAACATCATCGAGTCTGTCTGGGATTACAGGAAAAGACAGAAGGATTTAAGCAAGCTTATATCCGCAGATCTGTGGTTAGTTGTCCAAGACTTTTGGAACAACCTCCCTGCCGAATACCTTCAAAAATTGTGTGCAAGTGTACTTTGAATTAATACTGTTTTGAAGGCAGTTGTTGGTCACACCAAATTGAATTAATTTACATTTCTCTATTGTTCTTTCTTTTTGCATTTTGTTGATTGATACAAAAAACTATTAACACTTCCAGTTTTAAAAGAATTCTTACTTTGCAGCATTTTTTCTAAACCTACCTAAAATGTTTCCACAGTACTGTATATATTACTGCATTTACATTGCTATATATTTCAGTCTTCTTCATGCTTAAAAGAAAATAAATATGATAGGCATAATGGCCACACCCCTCATTGCTTTCACCACAACCTATTTTTGGGAAATGTGTTCATATTTCCTCCTTTGTTAGCTTCATTCATTTTTCTATTGCATAATACACTGCTTGTTTCCAGGGGTTATGACCAGCGCTGCAGTGCAGATATGCTGCATTCCTGTGTGCGCTCCCACAGTTCCGGCCACAAGAAAGGTTGGAGCTTTTTCCTGTAGTGTGCAAGCATGACCACAATTGCTGGATTGCAGGGTGGTCTTAACCCCTGTAAATGAGCATTGTATAATGTGATAAAAAAATGAGCTGTCATACCAATCCTGTGATTTTATCATAGGGCTCTGATTAGAGGACGGAGGGAGCACCGTCTTGCTGTCTGTTGCTGCAATTTTTGGGCAAGTCCCAAACCATGAGGACTTCCCTTTGTCTGTGGGCTTCAAATTAGTGGATGATTATCTCCCCTTTGTGCCTAGGGTCCAGCCAACCTTAGAATCAAAGACATAGACAACTTGCTGAGTACCATGGATTCTCTGATGGATACAGCCTATTTGTAAATATATATAAATATATAGTAATGTGCATGATCAGTAAAAATACATAAAGTCACGTGGTTAATAGACAAGAATGACTATAGCTCAGCACAACTTAATCTCTCTTACTTGTCTAATTGCTGAGATGCCGCAATCAATATTGACCACAACATCGGAAGGGTTAACTGACCAAGACAGTCTCCTGCCATGTATGGATTGGGTTTAGCATGTGAGCCTACTCTCTACTTCCCCATCACGTAAATTACATGCATTACAGCATTTTGGGTTAAAGGGTTATGCCGTTAGAAATTTTTATAACTATCCATAAATTCTTATTTTCCAAGATAAATATTTCCAATCAGTAGTGTGATATTTCAAGCTACATGTATTTATATAATTTTAGCACATAATAAAAAAATAATAATGCAATTTGTTATGAGACCTACTCAGCTCTTTATTCTAATATGTACAAGTTAATGAAAATTTAATGTGTGCATCATGGCTATTGAGTCCTTTATAAAGTTGTATTCTATGTTTTAATGGAAAATTGCACCTTTCCCCATATCTATTTTCTGATCTCTTTTTCCTTTCCATATTTTATTTTTTTTCTCAAATTCTTTTTAAAGTATTGCTTTACATGGTGTCCACAGAAACACAGCAACGTGAGAAACCCAGAGACTTGATCATTGTTTTAATATACAGTAGATGGCTGCATCAGAATTCAAAGTAAAATACAGTAGTTGTGATTTAAAATCAAAACAAAATGTGGCTTCATACTGTGCTCTGCCAGAAAACAAATGAACAGAAAAATAATTAAAGAAAAAACACCGAACAATGTCACTGTATGGGGGTAATAGGGGATGCAGTAAAAGCAGTATTATATTAATGGAAATGTATCTGCCATACACAACCCTAATCTTCATTTACCTGATGTGCTATTTAGACCTGACTCCTAAACTAAAGAAATTCAGAGGTGGATTGAAACATAACAAAGCTTTAAAAACTAGGTGAGTCATGAATATCCACCTTAATAGAAATAAGAGAATAATGTACAGATTGCATGGAGCAAAGTGTTTTTTCTTTACAAATTCTATATACATTTTTATACAGTATGTACAGTAGGTGATACTGAAATGGCATCTCCTATGCATGCTTGAATTGCCCTGGAGTTCTACTTATTGGGTAACACATTGGATCAATGATTTGCGGTATTAACTCATATTCTATGGGTGGTACGATAAGATGAAACATATACGTACTATACATCCAGTGTAACACATACTATACATATAATAGCATATATACTATACATCGCTAAAAACACTTAGTCACCTGTATAAATGGGCGTGTAACTCCTCAATGATTGCTAAAGTTCCTATAATCTACACTAATGGGTAATTTTTTAGAAATTTGGAATGTAATCACTTTTTATTATATGATTGTTAAGCTTGACTCACACAAGATTTCCAACTTATGTTGTACTTATTACCTTGTTCTACTGAACTGGCTATTTTCCCTGAAATTTGACTCTAAAAGCCCCTTGACACTGACAGTGTTCAGGCAGATTATCACTAACAAGTGTTCGTAGAGATACTCATTATCAATAATCTGCCTGTGTAAAGATCATGCCAATTACCCTATGAACGAGCCAAGCACTCATTCATTGGGTAATAGATCGTTGATGTAGTCATCTAAATCATCATTTGCTGGCAGTAGATCTTGCTGTCTAAACAGCTTCTGGTGTCAGCAAACAATTAGTCTGCATGGGGATAAGTGATGTCATTAGCGATCCCTCCAACCCATATCGTGGAGGTGATCGCTGCATGTAAATGCAGTGGTCTCCTTCACTGATGAGCAGACAGTTATCAGGAAGAAACTCTTCCTTCCCTCCAATCGCTTCCTACATTGGACCATGTGAAGGAGTTTTTAGAGGAGAATTTATCAACACATTTGCTGTAGTTTTTGAGGCTTAAAAAAGTGACAATTTGCACAAACATTCATAAAAAGTTAAAAATGGAGTGTGTAGTTTGCTGGGAGAAGTGTGGCCTAAAGCTTTTAGACTCGCTCATTATTACTAAAGCAACAAAATGGCACACATTTTGGCGCAAATCTATGCTATCTGTCATACATTTTGATTCTCTGACAAATACATTTGGCACAAATTTACCCTTATAAAAATCTTCCTCCCTTCTCAAAATTTACCTTTGGTGCTCCTTTCCTGGACATATTCTTTCTTTCTCCTTTTGTTTTCAAACTATGTTCCAATATACAAATATTAAGCTTTCAATATATATGACTGGACTATTACTTTAAGGAGATGTGGGGAAAGGAAAGAAAATAAAAGTACAGAAGTGAAAAAAGAAGAGTTATGAATCTGAGCCCCAATTTCACCCCAATTATAAACTATTATCTACAGTAATACATGAGTAAGTCCATGTCACTATTTTTTATTTTCCTACTGCCCCCTCCCCTTCATTCCCACACTGTCAGCATTCAGAGCTACACTAAAATTTTCAGTTCAGACTGCTTTACTGTACTAAAATAATGTCTCCAGTGGCCTCCATATCCACTTATTTGGAAAGACATAATGTATAGTTATATCACTTGATTAAAACACAGCTTTGTTTTATTGTTTCTTTTGATCCAAGACTCCATTCTCGAGTTTCAGCCTTATAAGCCTCAGGCTGATGGTGGTGGGGAACAGGAGTGAGGTGTGTGTGTTTTTTTTTTTTAAATACTAAACCTCAGCACTACTGGGGGCATTGGCATCTGGCACTGCAGAGGGGAGCATTATGTACTGGCACTATTAGAGGCAGCATAATATACTGGTAATATGGGGACCCTATATTGGCACTACAAGGTGAGCATTATCTACTGGAAGTACAGGGGGATCATTATATATTGGCACTACGGGAGGAGGGTAGCTCATTATATACTGGCACTACAATGGGAGTATTATACTGGTACTACAGGGGGGCATTATATATATACTGGCACTGCAGAGGCATTTATATACTGCTACTATT
Organism: Rhinella marina; assembly: GCA_900303285.1. Lineage (NCBI taxonomy): Eukaryota > Metazoa > Chordata > Amphibia > Anura > Bufonidae > Rhinella > Rhinella marina. Next base: position 73,534 of record ONZH01002592.1, read on the forward strand.
GGGGTGGAGGAGGATTATATCCTGGGACTACAGAGGGCATTAAATATATATAGTGGCACTGCAGAGGGGGACAGAGGAGCATTTTATACTGACACTACAGGGGAGCATTATATACTGGGGGGCATTGTGGCAGAAAAGCATTATCTATACAAGTCCATCTCAATAAATTAGAATATCATCAAAAAGGTTTTTTTTTTCAGTAATTCGATTCAAAAAGTGAAACATATATTATATAGAGTCATTACAAACAGAGTGAACTTTTTCAAGTGTTTATTTATGTTAATGTTGATGATTATGTCTTACATCCAAGGAAAACCCAAAAGTCATTATCTCAGAAAATTAGAATATTATAATAGACCAACTGTAAATTTGTTTTTAAACACAGAAATGTTGGCCAAATGAAAAGTATGTCCAGTAAATGCCCCCAATACTTGGTTGGGGCTCCTTTTGCATGAATGACTGCATCAATGCGGCGTGGCATGGAGGCGATCAGCCTGTGGCACTGCAGAGGTGTTATGGAAGCCCAGGTTGTTTTGATAGCAGCCTTCAGCTCATCTGCATTGTTAGGTCTGGTGTCTCTCATCTTCCTCTTGACAATACCCCATAGATTCTCTATGGGGTTAAGATCAGGTGAGTTTGCTGGCCAATCAAGCACAGTGATACTGTGGTTATTAAACCAGGTATTGGTACTTCTGGCAGTGTGGACAGGTGCCAAGTCCTGCTGGAAAATAAAAATATCATCTCCAAAAAGCTTGTCATCAGAGGGAAGCATGAAGTGCTCTAAAATTTATTGGTAGACGGCTGCACTGACTTTGGTCTTGATAAAACACAATGGACCTACACCAGCAGATGACGTGGCTCCCCAAACCATCACTGATTGTGGAAACTTCACACTAGACCTCAAGCAGCTTGGATTGAGTGCCTCTCCACTCTTCCTCCATACTCTGGGACCTTGATTTCCAAATGAAATGCAAAATTTTCTTTCATCTGAGAACAACGCCTTTGACCACTGAGCAACAGTCCAGTTCTTTTTCTCCTTGGCCCAGGTAAGGCACTACTGGCGTTGTCTATTAGACATGAGTGGCTTGACACATGGAATAGGACACATGTAGCCCATGTCCTGGATACGTCTGTGTGTGGTGGCTCTTGAAGCACTGACTCCAGCAGAAGTCCACTCCTTGTGAATTTCCCCCAAATTTAGGAAAGGCCTTTTCTTAACAATCCTATCAAGGCTGCGGTTCTCCCTGTTGCTTGTGCACATTTTTCTACCACCCTTTTTCCTTTCACTCAACTTTCCATTAACATGCTTTGATACAGCACTCTGTGAACAGCCAGCTCCTTTAGCAATGTCTTACCCTCCTTGTGGAGTGTGTCAATGACAGCCTTCTGGACATTTGTTAAGTCAGCAGTCTTCCCCGTGATTGTGTTGCCTACTGAACCAGAGTAATCGACATTTTTTAAAGGCTTAGGAAGCCTTTGCAGGTGTTTTGGGGTAATTATTCAAATTTTCTGAGATAATGAATTTTGGGTTTTCCTTGGATGTAAGCCATAATCATCAACATTAACATTAATAAACACGTGAAAAAGTTCACCCTGTTTGTAATGACTGTATATAATATATGTGTTTCACTTTTTGAACCAAATTACTGGAAAAAAAAACAACACTTTGATGATATTCTAATTTATTGAGATACACTTGTATGTATATATATATATATATATATATATATATATATATATATAGGCAGGCACTACATAGGTCATTATTACTAATGAGGGCAGTCTGGGAGCACTATTACTATGGGAGTAGTATTTATGGTCATAAAGGAGCACACTGGGCACAATATTGGGAGTAGCAGTAGGATGACACAGTGGTCTGTATAATTTTGGTGTCTGATCTGGACACTGCTAAAACTTGAGGTCTGATCTGGGTTGTAAATAAGTTTGATCTGATGCCTGCATACATTTAGGGGCTAATCTGGGGTCTGTATAAATTTGGGGCTGATTTAACGGTCCCCATCTGCCATGTGCCATTTAGTTGTACCAGTGTCTTCCTATGTGGCAGAGGGGGATGCACACCCCTGACCAAAGATGTCTGCCTATAATGGTCTGGACCAAATGGATAAGAAGGAAAGTTAACGACTCAAATCCGTGGAGGCATCACCTGTAAGTTACTGGATCTGCCCTTGACTTTGTCTTTTAAAATGTGTTTTAATCTTTTTATTAGAAAGTAATGTCACTTTATATTGATTCAGGGTTGCGGGGTAGCAATTTTTCACCAAAAATTCCTTTGAAAGTATTGACATTTTTTCCTAATTTGTAAATTAGGTTTATGTTGTAATGATGGCTTCACTATTGACTTTTGCTCTCATTTCTTCCAAGCTTTCCTTTCTTTGACCAGACCTTCCATCGCTACTTTGATTTACAGGGCCAGGTAGTAACAAAACAGCAAAGGAGAGGCTGACCACAGAATGGAGTGCAGCTTGGGAGTAACAAAGCACTGGTGATGCCCTCATTGCACCAAGTACCTAATTTGCACATGTCTATGCCTATCTAAGCAAATAGTTGGATAGGGAGGTGATGAAATAAAGAAAACCCACATCTTAAAGACAACCTTTCACCACTCCTGACATGCCTGTTTTAATAGCTCCATGCATTCCCCACGTACTAACAATTCTGGAACATCTATTCTTATGGCTCTATGTTGTGCCATTCCTTTATTATTTGCACTAGAAGTTATGAATGAATTGCTATTTGTCTTCAGTAAAGGAACAGAGGGGAGGTGGCCAGTTGGGGGTGTGTACCTGCACAGACTGGCTCTATCCAATCAGTGCTGTCATGTTCAGACTGTGCAGATACACACCCCTAACTTGTTACCTCCCCTCTGTTCCCTTACTGAAGACAAATAGCAATTCATTCATAACTTCTAGTGCAAATAATAAAGGAATGGCACAACATACAGACATAAGAATAGATGTTCTAGACTTGTTATTACATGGGGAATGCATGAAGCTATTAAAACAGGCATGTCAGGAGTGGTGACAGGTCCTCTTTAGTGATGAGCGGAGCGGCAAGATTCGGGATTCGCACGAATCTTGCCCGCTTCGGCTCGGCTCGGCATCCCAAGGCAGCACGGATTCGTGAAGATTCGTGAGTCACTGCCAATTTGAAATGCCCATTTTTTTCAGCCAATCAGCATCAAAGGGAAGCCTGTGGGAACGCCTGCTGTGATGTAACAGCCCCTATACCTCCCCAGCAGTGATTGGCTGGCAGTGACATGTGACCTAAATTTACATAAGGTAGGGACCTGCAGCATCAGCCTCAGGCCTCATTCACACGTCCGCAAAAATCGTCCGCATCCAATCCGCAATTTGCGGACCGGGTGCGGACCAGGTGCGGACCCATTCACAGTCAATGGGGCCGCAAAAGATGCGGACAGCATCCGCACTTCCGTTCCGTGGGTCCGGAAAAAAATAGAACATGTCCTATTCTTGTCCGGATCCACGGACAGGAAAAGGCATTTCTATCATGTGCGTTCCGCAAATTGCAGACTGCACATGGGCCGCTGTCCGTGTTTTGCGGATCCGCAAATTGCGGATCCGCAAAACACGGACAACACCAAACGGACGTCTGAATGAGCCCTTAGGGAGCCTCAGAGGCATCCCTACATGCTGCCCCTGGTGTTTCCTATGCATTTCCAAGGTGTTTCCATCATTTTCTGAGGTTTTCACATGTTGGGGCAAACTTGACTGTGCAGAACCTTTGGCCCCTGCAAAAAGATTCGGGTCTCCCATAGACTTTAATGGGATTCGTGATTCGGCCAGAATCCACGAATCCCGCGGTGGGATTCGGGCCGAATACCGAATCCCCGAATCTTTTAGGATTCGCTCATCTCTAGTCCTCTTTAAAGAAGATTTTTAGTGCCCTTATTTTCAATACACAGAGTGGGTTTTATAGATGTTTAATATTTCCTGCAGGCCTAAAGATGGCACTTGTGGATACTTAACAATATGCAAGAACACTATTCTTAGGAATTATTTACTCTACAATGGACTAAGATTAATCACACTGTATAAATAAGTGCTGCTTTCTAATTTAATGAGAAAGGTACTTAATACAACTGGAATTCGTGCTAGCCTTTTCTTCACCTCAGAATTTGCCACAAGTCTGTTAAAAGCATCTGTTTAACGTTATCAATGTTATAACAGGATATGCATTATTTCATTATTTTTCTGCTGTTGGTATCAAACCAGAGAATGTTGAGTGATATGCCTGAAGGAAATTATTTTTAGAAATGGCTCACATGATGAAGAAAGCCAAACAGGAAACAGTTCTATGGCTATATTTCATGCTTCTGCTGAACTTCACCATTATATTCTAAAAGACAAATGTTGGCAACTCAAAAATAACCATTTTATATACGTGGAGATTTGCATTATCCAAGGTGTTAAGGTGTTCCTCTGGACCCGCCAGTCATAAAAACACAATCCATTATTGCATCTATTTAAAAAAAATACATGTACGTTACCAGGACAGAGTTTTGTCCAAATTAAAGTCGTTTTCCTCAGGATAGGTCCATATGAGTTCAGCAGGTGTCCAACACCCTCACAACGCGCCAACAACCCTCACTGATCAACTGTTCTCGACTGCCAGAAACTACACCATTCTGGGAGCTGACCTTCAGTAAACCGATACCACAGACTACAGTACTTGGTGGACAGAACATTCTGCATCTGGCTCCATCCACTGAATAATGTCTGGTGTAGGTGTCTGCCTGATAAAGCTGGTCAGTAGGTGTGCTGGGTGTCTTACCCCCACTGATCTTATATTGATGGCCTATCCTGAGCATAGGTCATTAATATATACCATATTTTTAGCTCCATAACAAAACAGGGGAAATGGAAATGCATCTTATGGAGTGAATGCTAATGACCACTTCCATAATGGAAGTCACCATCAGTATACAGGAGGCGCTGTACTGGTGGTACTCACTGCTCCCTGGTCTTCTTCTGAGCACCGCACTGGACATTTCTGGACTGTGTACAGTGTCAGAATCTAGTGCACCTGGCACGCAATATGACCTGACACTGTGCGATGTCAGCTCACAGTGCAGGGCTAGGCCAGCAGAAGACCAGGGAACTTGGAGTGAGCAGAAGAGTTAAGTTTTTTTTTTTTTCTGGTGGTCTGATCTGACATTTGAGGAGGAAATGTGATATGATGGGGGTCTAGTCTAAGGCCTGATAGAGCGTGGGTGTCTGATGGAGTCTGATCTTTGGTCTAAGGAGGAATGGGGGTATGATGGACAGGGGTCTGATCTAAGGTCTAAGTAGTAATAGGGGTCTGATACAGAGGTCTGATGGAGCTTGGGGATCTGATCTGAGGTCTGATGAGCTTGGGGGTCTGATATGAGGTCTGAGGAGAAATGGGGGTCTGATACAGAGGTCTAATGGAGTTTGGGGGTCTGATATAGATTTCTGATGGAGCCTGGGGTTCTGATGGGGGTCTGATCTTTGGTGTGAGGAGGAATGGGAGTATGATGGATGGGGGTCTGATATGAGGTCTGAGGAGGAAGAGTTCTAATACAGAGGTCTGATGGAGGTTAAGAGTATGATCCGATGGAGCTTGGATTTCTGGTATGAGTAGGAATGGGGGTCTGTTGGGGGTCTAATATAGAGGTCTGATGAAGCTTGGGGTATTATCTCAGGTCTGAAGAGGAATAGGGGCATGATGGAGGTCTGATTTGAGGTCTGAAGAGGAACGGGGACTGATGCAGAAGTCTGATGGAGCTTAGGATTGTGATGTTGATCTCATCTGAGGTATGAGGAGGAATAGGGGTCTTATTTGAGGTCTGAGGAGGAATTGGGGTCTGATACAGAGGTCTGATGGGGACTGATCTGAGTTCCAATGGAGCTTGGGGTCTGATTGAGGTGTGATCAGAAGTCTGATGGAGCTTGAGGGTATGAGGTAAGGTCTGATTAAAAATCATTTTTCTTATTTTCCTCCTCTATATCCTAGGTGTGTCTTATGGCCTGATGCATTTTATGAGTGAAAAATATGGTAAGTCCCAGAAAACCCCTTTAAAGCAGATAGAACTGTGTCCTGCTAATGTAGTGGACACACAGGTGCTTGGCTGGTAACAAAAGATAATTTGTTAAAATGTAAAAAACAAATGTCTCCTGCATCTGTTTTAGAGCAACAAAGGATGAAATTCTGTAAGTTGCAGACAGTAAGTTCAACTCCACAGTTATAGAAGTTTACCTGTAGTTACATATCAGTAGTAAGGAGAAGAAACTAGCTTATGAGTTAAAATCAGAGGAGATTTTCTGCACTGGTTGTTTCTACCTATTGAAAAGAGGCCCAGAATTTGAAGTAGATGAAGGAGTCAATTTAGGTAAACGTCTGTACCACCTGTACTGACTAGACTTTTGCACGATCCAGTAACTAGGAGAACAGGCCATTGAGTAGTGGCAAGATACAATAGGCTATTTTTGTGCCCAAGGCAATGGCTTTAGCATGTGCCCCCTTCCACACAACCCAGTGAAATACCTGTCAAGTATACAAGCATTCATTTGACACCTAATTTTGCACAAAAGATGAATATCGTGAAAGTCCCAGTATATACTTAACATACTGTATATACACACTGCACAGCTGCAGACACTCCACAAACAGGCAGACATTCTGCACACACTTCATACAGGCTATACACCCACATGCTGCTGACACTCCAAACACACACTGAACATTTGCACAGAACCCATAAGCCATTGAATCCATGCAGCAATCTGGATGGAAGCATGAGGGGAGGAATACAGAAATACTAGTAGTATGAGATAATGGCAAGTGTCCTGCTCCCTCACTCCATTGCCAGTGCAGTGAAGAGTGGATGCACCTAATGTTCTTCCAGAGGCAGGCCCTGGTTGGGGTCTCCTGCCTGATGGAAGATGAGGTGCCTTTGGTGTTGCTGGTGGATAGATGCAAAGACAGACTCATTCAAAAGGGCAAGACAGTTGAAATAACAGTCTACTGAGTTGAATATTGCAAATCTGTTCCACGTGTAAAAAGAGGTACAATTCTGGAACAGTTCCATTGGCATTCTGGCGAACAAACGGCTCTGAGGTCCTCTGAAAATCAATGTTTCCCCTATTAAGAAGCTGCTATTAGGACAGATAGTATGTATTTTACTTATTTATCTCATTGCTTTGCACTGTCCCCCAGAACCACTAGCGTGCTCCTTCAGTTACAGGCTGGTACCCGCATGGAAGATTCCATATTTTTTTAACTTGTGCTCACTCTCACTTATATGTTTTTACTTTTTCTGGATACTGAATTATTTGGATGGTTAAAAAGCTTTTTTTCTAATGTATCTCTCTGCATTGTCATTTGTACATAACTTTGATTGCCAAGAGGCTGATTTCTGATAATATTGGGTATCAGAGCAATCATCATACACAATTTGTTTCGTTTTTTAATTATTTTTAATCTCTGCGTTTATAATAAAGCATTGTATGTTTTTGGGGGGATTTACTAGCAAGGTGCAGTCTCTTGTACATATTTCCTTGTTCTGCGGCTCTCGTATGTTAGTTGTATATTTGTTTGCCAGTTGTATATGTGGTTGCCAGTCTGCTGCAGTTGATAATTGATTAGTCGAGGCAAGAGCATGTGAAAAGTTACATGATGTGATAGACTCTATAACCAATGAGTATCTCTTTTTAGTGGAGGGGAAGCTCTGTTGACACTGTCAGTATCTGCGCTGAATTACCTGCTCTTCAGATGTAGCATGGAGTGGCTAGGATCAAGTTTTATAGGGGTTTTCCAGGATTTTACTACTGATCAGTGGGGGTTCGACACCCAGGACCCCTGCTGATCCGCTGTTTGAGAAGGTACAGGTTCTTCTGTGAGCGCCGCTGCCTTCTCGCAGCTCAAGAGAAGGCCGCGGCATGAGTAGGCATGTGTGTACAGCAGGGCAGGCACATTTATCTTCATTCACTCCAGATTTGTCTGTTGCATGGCAAGCGGGAGATGGGCCAAATCTTTGCTGAGGCGTGCACCTCAGCCTAACTTTGGCGCATCCTCTGGCTGAGAAGGTGGAATCAAGACCTTATATTTATACTTGGATGACATCTATATACTGTGTGTGTGTGTGTGTGTATATATATATATATATATACATATATATATATATATATATACTAGCAGAAAGACCCGGCTTCGCCTGGGTATATTTCATCTATTTATTTAATGTTTATGTGTCTCGTTGCAGAGAGAAAGTCAATGCAGCTGACAGAAATTGATTTTTACCTTCATTTTTTCAATCCCTATTGGCTGCGGAGTGGGAGGGGGTGTGGTTTAATGGGACACGGGGGGGGGGGTTAAGTCCTTCATTTCAGGGTGGCCTGAATTATAGGTTAATGCCATGGTAATTTGAGGAAACACAATGGGTAGCAGTGAAAGAAAACATTGCTTTGCGCAGGTATATTTAATCTATTTCATTTAATGTTTCTGTGTGTCGTTGCAGAAAGTCATCCTCCCTCCCATCCCTGCAGCTGACAGATGTTGATTTTTACCTTCAATTGTTCAATCTCCATTGGCTGCGGAGTGGGAGGGGTCATGGCCTGACTGAGTCGGGGGCGTGACGTTGCAAGACCTGGGGCAGGGTTTTAAGTCCTTCTTTTGATGGTGGCCAGAATTACAGGTCGATGCCATGGTAATTTATGAGGACATATAACATATATTTAATCTATTTCATTTAATGTTTCTGTATGTTGTTGCAGAAAGAAATCCAACTTCCCTCCCACCCCTGCAGCTGACAGAAGTTGATTTTTACCTTCATTTTTTCAATCCCCGTTGGCTGCGGAGTGGGAGGGGGCGTGGCCTGACAGAGTCGGAGTGTGGTTTCGCGAGATCTGGGGCGGGGGTCAGAGTGGCATAAATTACAGGTCGATGACATGGTAATTTATGGTGACCCGCAATGGGTAGCAGTGGAAAAAAACATCTTTTATTAATACTGAATGGTCGTAGTCTAAAATTAGTCAATTTCATCTACGATTTTTGTGTGTCGTTGCAGAGAGAAATTCACCCTCCCACCCCTGCAGCTGATTTTTTTCAATCCCCGTTGCCTGCGGAGTGGGAGGGGGCGTGGCCTGGCAGAGTTGGGGGTGTGGATTATCAAGATGCTTCGAACGGTTGTAGTCTGAAATTAGTCTATTTCATCTAAAATTTTGTGCGTCATTGCAGAGAGAAATTCACCCTCCCACCCCTGCAGCTGACAGAAGTTTATTTTTCCCTTCATTCTTTCAATCCCTGTTGGCTGCGGAGTGGGAGGGGGCGTGGCCATACAGAGTTGGGGGTGTGGCTTAGCAAAGCGCTTCGCATAGGTGCATTTAATCTATTTCATTTAATGTTTCTGTGTGTTGTTGCAGAATGGCTGCAGAGTGGGAGGGGGCGTGGTCTGACAGAGTTGGGAACGTGACTTAGCAAGACGATTCGAACAGTTGTAGTCTATAATTAGTCTATTTTATCTAAAATTTTTGTGTGTCGTTGCAGAGAGAAATTCACCCTCCCACCCCTGCAGCAAACAGAAGTTTATTTTTACCTTCATTTTTTCAATTCCCATTGGCTGCGGAGTGGGAGGGGGCGTGACCTGACAGAGTCGGGGGCGTGGATTAGCAAGACGCTTCGCATGGGTGGATTTAATCTATTTTATTTAATGTTTGTGTGTGTTGTTGCAGAAAGAAAGTCAACCTCCCACCCATCCCTGCAGCTGACAGAAGTTGATTTTTAACCTTTATTTTTTCAATCTCTGTTGGCTGCGGAGTGAGAGGGGGTGTGGCCTGATGGAGTTGGGGGTGTGGCTTAGTGAGACCTGGGGCGGGGGTTTCAAGTACTTCTTTTAGGGTGGCCTGAATTAAAGGTCAATACCATGCTTATTTATGAGCCCACGCAATAGGCAGCAGTGGAGGAAAACATCTTTTATTACTACTGAACTGTAGTAATAGAAAAAAACATAAGTTATATTTATGGTAACCGGAATACCTTTAACAGTGTCAGTAAATAGAAATGGATGAGATCCTCAGCTTCTGATAATTACCTGGTTGTTATGGAAACCTGCCCTCCCCGTGTGTGCCTTTGCAGAGAATAGCAGTTGGAGTTTAAAACCAAAGTTCCCAGTTGTAATGTTGGCTAATGGAGATCATATTTTGGGAATATCTCAGGAACGGTATGTCCTAGAGAGATAAGACCTGGTCTAAAACCTTCCCGGACACCTGATGTACCTGTGTGTCGAATTTGGTGAAAATCGGTCCAGTAGTTTGGTCGCGCATAGAGAACAGACAGACAGAAACTCATTTTTATATTATTAAGAGATAAGCCACACCCCCAACTCTGTCAGGCCACACCCCCTTTCACTCCGCAGCCAACAGAGATTGAAAAAATAAAGGTTAAAAATCAACTTCTGTCAGCTGCAGGGATGGGTGGGAGGTTGACTTTCTTTCTGCAACAACACACACAAACATTAAATAAAATAGATTAAATACACCCATGCGAAGCGTCTTGCTAATCCACGCCCCTGACTCTGTCAGGTCACGCCCCCTCCCACTCCGCAGCCAATGGGAATTGAAAAAATGAAGGTAAAAATAAACTTCTGTTTGCTGCAGGGGTGGGAGGGTGAATTTCTCTCTGCAACGACACACAAAAATTTTAGATAAAATAGACTAATTATAGACTACAACTGTTCGAATCGTCTTGCTAAGTCACGTTCCCAACTCTGTCAGACCACGCCCCCTCCCACTCTGCAGCCATTCTGCAACGACACACAGAAACATTAAATGAAATAGATTAAATGCACCTATGCGAAGCGCTTTGCTAAGCCACACCCCCAACTCTGTATGGCCACGCCCCCTCCCACTCCGCAGCCAACAGGGATTGAAAGAATGAAGGGAAAAATAAACTTCTGTCAGCTGCAGGGGTGGGAGGGTGAATTTCTCTCTGCAATGACGCACAAAATTTTAGATGAAATAGACTAATTTCAGACTACAACCGTTCGAAGCATCTTGATAATCCACACCCCCAACTCTGCCAGGCCACGCCCCCTCCCACTCCGCAGGCAATGGGGATTGAAAAAATAAAGGTAAAAATAAACTTCTGTTTGCTGCAGGGGTGGAAGGGTGAATTTCTCTCTGCAACGACACACAAAAATTTTAGATAAAATAGACTAATTATAGACTACAACTGTTCGGATCATCTTGCTAAGTCAGGCCCCCAACTTTGTCAGACCACGCCCCCTCCCACTCTGCAGCCATTCTGCAACGACACACAGAAACATTAAATGAAATAGATTAAATCACCTATGCGAAGCGCTTTGCTAAGCCACACCCCCAACTCTGTCAGGTCATGCCCCCTCCCACTCCGCAGCCAACAGGGATTGAAAGAATGAAGGGAAAAATAAACTTCTGTCAGCTGCAGGGGTGGGAGGGTGAATTTCTCTCTGCAATGACGCACAAAATTTTAGATGAAATAGACTAATTTCAGACTACAACCGTTCGAAGCATCTGAATAATCCACACCCCCAACTTTGCCAGGCCACGCCCACTCCCACTCCGCAGGCAACGGGGATTAAAAAAAATCAGCTGCAGGGGTGGGAGGGTGAATTTCTCTCTGCAACGACACACAAAAATTTTAGATAAAATAGACTAATTATAGACTACAACTGTTCGAATCGTCTTGCTAAGTCAGGCCCCCAACTTTGTCAGACCACGCCCCCTCCCACTCTGCAGCCATTCTGCAACGACACACAGAAACATTAAATGAAATATATTAAATCACCTATGCGAAGCGCTTTGCTAAGCCACACCCCCAACTCTGTCAGGTCATGCCCCCTCCCACTCCGCAGCCAACAGGGATTGAAAGAATGAAGGGAAAAATAAACTTCTGTCAGCTGCAGGGGTGGGAGGGTGAATTTCTCTCTGCAACGACACACAAAAATCGTAGATGAAATTGACTAATTTTAGACTACGACCGTTCAGTACTAATAAAAGATGTTTTTTTCCACTGCTACCCATTGCGGGTCACCATAAATTACCATGTCATCGACCTGTAATTCATGCCACTCTGACCCCCGCCCCAGATCTCGCGAAACCACGCTCCGACTCTGTCAGGCCACGCCCCCTCCCACTCCGCAGCCAACGGGGATTGAAAAAATGAAGGTAAAAATCAACTACTGTCAGCTGCAGGGGTGGGAGGGAGGTTGGATTTCTTTCTGCAACAACATACAGAAACATTAAATGAAATAGATTAAATATACCCATGCAAAGCAATGTTTTCTTCCACTGTTTCCCATGGCGTGTCCTCATAAATTACCATGGCATCGACCTGTAATTCTGGCCACCATCAAAAGAAGGACTTAAAACCCCGCCCCAGGTCCTGCAACGTCACGCCCCCGACTCAGTCAGGCCATGACCCCTCCCACTCCGCAGCCAATGGAGATTGAACAATTGAAGGTAAAAATCAACATCTGTCAGCTGCAGGGATGGGAGGGAGGATGACTTTCTCTCTGCAACGACACACAGAAACATTAAATGAAATAGATTAAATATACCCGCGCAAAGCAATGTTTTCTTCCACTGCTACCCATTGTGTTTCCTCAAATTACCATGGCATTAACCTATAATTTAGGCCACCCTGAAATGAAGGACTTAACCCCCCCCCGTGTCCCATTAAACCACACCCCCTCCCACTCCGCAGCCAATAGGGATTGAAAAAATAAAGGTAAAAATCAATTTCTGTCAGCTGCATTGACTTTCTCTCTGCAACGACACACAGAAACATTAAATAAATAGATGAAATATACCCAGGCGAAGCTGGGTCTTTCAGTTAGTATATATATATGTGTGTGTGTGTGTGTATATACACACAAAGACTGCAGTGAGCGGTTGAAACGTTGCTATATCATGGGTGAATAAACCACTTGTATTTTCCACGGAATTTTGGAGTGCTGCCTTCCTTTCTACTATTATATCCAAAAATTATATCCTGGTCATTTGAGGGATTTTGCACCCATGAATTTTGAGTGCTGCTTCTTTTTTCTTTTTTGTTTAATTATATATATATACACAAAAGAACAGCAGCACAAGTCACGAATATGGCAATGGGTGCAATTCCTCCAGGCAAAGGATAATATGCCAATCTAGTAAAAACGAAAAAATGGGGTTCTAGGTCATCGATCCATTATAGGATTGACCCCACAGCATTAGCGGTTATCCTGAGACTTTCGCCCCTCCTATGGGATGGTGGAGTATACCGTTAGAGTCACTGATGGATAATATGTGGTGGAACATGTCATGGATCAATATATAGGTATGTTCTTGATTTGGTTTTCCATGTGTAGAGAGTTCCATGCATTGTACTTGAGTTAAGCTATACATGTGTGATTGTCATATGGAACTCATCACCTGTATCACCGTGTGGGCCACTTTTATGATTAGCGTGCGGGGCTCCGGTATGGGGACTATTGATATATGGGCAGTGAGGGCAGATGACGATACAGATGCGGCGGTAGTTACTTCCGTCAGCACCTGATGTTGCGCGTCATTGCCCATGTGATCTGCACACGTGATAGGCAATCACATGATCGCGATACTAATGCATGCACAGTGGACATATTGGGACTCTATTGGTATCATATTTGGCTCGGATGATTCCCCTGGTACCGATATTCTTATATAGGCATATTGCAATAGGTGTTGTTGATTTTATGATACTGCAAAGCAGTTGTTCTTATGCACTGGATGTTATCCACATAACTCACGTTTACACTATTATGTATTTATGGCGTATATTGTGTACGTTATGTCATTTTTTTTGCACTTTACATGTATATGATTGTGATTTTGCACTTGATGGTCAATGTTTACAATTTTTGACACTTGATATGAAGTCACTATGTATATGCATAATTGGGTCACATGTTCTGGTGAACCCTCCTACTTTGCCTTTATATTGTGTGTGTTTGCACTAGTTGTTCATTGCTTGGGAAAGGCCTCATGGAGTAGGCCGAAACGTCGCATTTTTGGGAAAAAAGTGTCCTTTATTTTTCACATCGGAGTGCTGCCTCGTTTTCGTATATATATATATATATATATATATATATATATATATATATACACTAGCTGAAGGACCTGGCTTCGCCCGGGAGTATTTAATTTATTTAATTTACTGTTTGTGTGTGCGTGTCGTTAAAAGATATCGAGAGTGACCTCTACAGTGCCCGCCCCTTTAAAAGTGACCTCTACAGCAGCCGCCCCTTTAACAGTGACCTCTACAGCGGCCCACCCCTTTAACAGTGACCTCTACAGCAGCCCACCCTTTTAACAGTGACCTCTACAGCAGCCCACCCTTTAACAGTGACCTCTACAGCAGCCCGTCCCTTTAACAGTGACCTTTACAGCAGGCCGCCCCTTTAACACTGACCTCTACAACTGCCCGCCCCTTTAACAGTGACCTCTACAGCAGCCCGCCCCTTTAACAGTGACCTCTACAGCTGCCCGCCCCTTTAACAATGATCTCTACAGCAGCCCACCCCTTTAACAGTGATCTCTACAGCAGCCCACCCCTTTAACAGTGACCTCTACAGCAGCCCGCCCCTTTAACAGTAACCTCTACAGCAGCCCACCCCTTTAACAGTGACCTCTACAGCTGCCCCCTTTAACAGTGACATCTACAGCAGCCTGCCCCTTTAACAGTGATCTCTACAGCAGCCCACCCCTTTAACAGTGACCTTTACAGCAGCCCGCCCCTTTAACAGTGATCTCTACAGCAGGCCGCCCCTTTAACAGTGACCTCTACAGCAGCCTGCCCCTTTAACAGTGACCTCTACAGCGGCCCACCCCTTTAACAGTGACCTCTACAGCTGCCCACCCCTTTAACAGTGACCTCTACAGCTGCCGCCCCTTTAACAGTGACCTCTACAGCAGCCCGCCCCTTTAACTGTGACCTCCACAGCAGCTAGAGTGGCCACTGTCTTCACCCCAGAAAGCCATACCTCACCGGCCATTCCTCCAAACGTGAAACAGCACCCCCCGTTCCCATGAAGACACCACTAAACATGAGGCCACGCCTCCCTGGCTCCATGAAGACAGTGTGAGTGTGAGCTACTGAAAGGGTGGACATCCCTGTCTCTGTCCAGGCATTGCGTCGGACCGAGAACAGGTAGCCAGAAAACTGGACTGTCCAGTCTAAAGCCGGACATCTGGCCACCCTAATATCAGCCTGCCCCTAGGGTGGCCAGAGGTCTTGTTTTAGGCTGGACAGTCTGGCTTTCAGATTCCCTGTCCTCTGTCATGTGCAGGGCCCGGATGGACACAGGGATGTCCTTTTGAACAGCTCACTCTCAGCAGCAGCACTGTGCAGTCTGAGCAATGAGCTGCAGGGAGAAAGTCACCCTCCCCACACCCTTGCAGCTGAAAGAAGGTGATTTTTACCTATATTTTTAATCCTGGTCAAATGCAGCATGGAAGGGGAGTGGCCTGACTGAGTCAGGGGCGTGACTTAGTGGGATCTGGGGATGGGGCTTTTAAGTCCTTCTTTTGACGGTGGCCTGAATTACAGGTCGATGCCATAGTAATTTAGGAGGAAGGTGGGTAGCAGTGGAAGAATACATCTTTTATTACTACTGAACAGTAAATATGTGAAATTTACATCATTTGAGGTAATGATTGATGATGAATTAGTCTAAAACATCAGTTATATTTATGGTAACCGAAATACCCCTTTACCATTGTCATCCACAGTGCTCTGCCTCTTTAATGCAGACCTACAGCAGTGAACTGGCTAGGTTGTCATAGAAACCTGGTGTGTGGAGACTGCCTGTGAGCTTCTATTGGCTGATAAGGGTCATGTGACCAGGCTACTATTGGCTAATGCATTTTTTTGGAATATCTCAGGAACGGTACGTCCTGGAGAGCTGAAAACTGTTCTAAAACCTTCCCGGACACCTGATGTACAGTACAGACCAAAAGTTTGTACATACCTTTTTATTCAAAGAGTTTTCTGTATTTTCATGACTATGAAAATTGTAGATTCACACTGAAGGCATCAAAACCTTTTAGTTTGATTACTGCTTTGCACACTCTTGGCATTCTCTTGATTAGCTTCAAGAGGTAGTCACCTGAAATGGTTTTCACTTCACAGGTGTGCCCTCTCAGGTTTAATAAGTGGGATTTCTTGCATTATAAATGTGGTTGGGACCATGAATTGTGTTGGGCAGAAGTCAGGTGGATACACAGCTGATAGTCCTACTGAATAGACTGTTAGAATTTGTATTATGGCATGAAAAAAGCAGCTAAGTAAAGAAAAACGAGTGGCCATCAATACTTTAAGAAATGAAGGTCAGTCAGTCGAAAAATTGGGAAAACTTTGAAAGTGTCCCCAAGTGCAGTAGCAAAAACCATCAAGCGCTACAAAGAAACTGGCTCACATAAGGACAGCCCCAGGAAAGGAAGACCAAGAGTCACCTCTGCTGCGGAGGATAAGTTCATCCGAGTCACCAGCCTCAGAAATCGCAGGTTAACAGCAGCTCAGATTAGAGACCAGGTCAATGCCACACAGAGTTCTAGCAGCAGACACATCTCTACAACAACTGTTAAGAGGAGACTGTGCAGCAGGCCTTCATGGTAAAATAGCTGCTAGGAAACCACTGCTAAGGACAGGCAACAAGCAGAAGAGACTTGTTTGGGCTAAAGAACACAAGGAATGGACATTAGACCAGTGGAAATCTGTGCTTTGGTCTGATGAGTCCAAATTTGAGATCTTTGGTTCCAACCTCCGTGTCTTTGTGCGACGCAGAAAAGGTGAATGGATGGACTCTACATGCCTGGTTCCCACCGTGAAGCATGGAGGAGGAGGTGTGATGGTGTGGAGGTGCTTTTCTGGTGACACTGTTGGGGATTTTTTCAAAATTGAAGGCATACTGAACCAGCATGGCTACCACAGCATTTTGCAGCGGCATGCTATTCCATCCGGTTTGCGTTTAGTTGGACCATCATTTATTTATCAACAGGACAATGATCCCAAACACACCTCCAGGCTGTGTAAGGGCTATTTGACCAAGAAGGAGAGTTATGGGGTGCTATGCCAGATGACCTGGCCTCCACAGTCACCAGACCTGAACCCAATCGAGATGGTTTGGGGTGAGCTGGACCGCAGAGTGAAGGCAAAAGGGCCAACAAGTGCTAAGCATCTCTGGGAACTCCTTCAAGACTGTTAGAATACCATTTCAGGTGACTACCTCTTGAAGCTCATCAAGAGAATGCCAAGAGTGTGCAAAGCAGTAATCAAACTAAAAGGTGGCTACTTTGAAGAACCTAGAATATAAGACATAGTTGTTTCACACTTTTTTGTTAAGTATATAATTCCACATGTGTTAATTCATAGTTTTGATGCCTTCAGTGAGAATCTACAATTTTCATAGTCATGAAAATACAGAAAACTCTTTGAATGAGAAGGTGTGTCCAAACTTTTGGTCTGTACTGTACATGTGTGCCAAATTTCTGTGATTGTAGCTGCAGCGGTGCGGATTCCTTTAGCGGACACACACACACACACACAGCTTTATAGATTAGATATACTGTGTATATATATATATATATATATATATATATATATATATATATAGTATCTGTAGTATACTACATATAGTATATACATATTGTGAGGCAGTGACAGGCCTCACGCTTCATAGAGGTCTGGAGGGTGTGGATATTCCAGTCCACATCCCTATTCCACCACAGGTGAGGCCACCTGGGTGCAATTACTGGTGTGATAAACCAGCCCTCAGTGTCAGTCTGGGGAGAGGAGAAAGGCTGAGGAGGCCTGAGAGGTTAGAGCCTGCGGAGGCTCTGTGTGTGGTCTCAGCCAGGAGGGCTGAGGGGCCACAAGGCTCTGTGTAGCCTGGAAGTTTGGGGGCCCAGTGACCCTAAGAGAAGTGGGTCACACGGTCATAGTCGGGAGGACTATTGGACCATCTCCCCCCAATGGATACGGCTGGAGTCACAGCCAGGAGGCTGCTGGACTGAACGGCTGAGGAAGCCGCACTTAAAAGCTGTGTGTGAACAGCGTATGTATTTAGGTGAGTTAGCTGAACTATGTTTAGTCAGAGCCCAGCCGGGCAGGTGTTGTTTTTATGATTTGTTTTGGTGTGCTGGTGCCAATAAAACCGAGTTGGACCTAAAAATCCCTGTGTTTTGAAGATATTGTGTGATGTCAACCCCCTGAGAGGATATGATCCCTTACAATATATATATACTATATGTATATTATATATATATATATATATATATATATATATATATATATATATATATACTGATATATACTATGTGTATATAGTATTGTTGCGACATTGGTGCGTAGCTGAGACAGTGATGTGTTGTAAATGTTATTCTATTAGCAATATGTATATTATATAGCAAATGTGGTGCCAATATTCAAAAAGGGTCCAAAAACAGAGCCCAGGAACTATAGGCCAGTAAGTTTAACATCTGTCGAGGGTAAACTGAGGGTTTTCTAAGAGATGCTATCTTGGAGTACCTCAATGAAAATAAGCAAATAACTCCATATCAGCATGGCTTCATGAGGGATCGGTCATGTCAAACCAATTTAATCAGTTTCTATGAGGAGGTAAGTTCTAGACTTGACCGCGGCAAATCAATGGATGTCGTATAGCTGTACTTCTCCAAAGCATTTGACACGGTACCACATAAAAGGTTAGTATATAAAATGAGAATGCTTGGCCTAGGAGAAAATGTCTGCATGTGGGTAACTAACTGGCTCAGTGATAGAAAACAGAGGGTGGTTATTAATGGTACATACTCAGATTGGGTCACTGTAACTAGTGGGGTACCACAGGGGTCAGTATTGGGCCCTATTCTCTTCAATATATTTATTAATGATCTTGTAGAAGGCTTGCACAGTAAAATATCAATTTTTTCAGATGACACTAAACTTTATAAACTAATTAACACAGAAGAGAACAGTACACTGCTACAGATGGATCTGGATAGACTGGAGGCTTGGGCAGAGAAGTGGCAGATGAGGTTTAACACTGACAAATGGAAGGTTATGTATATGGGAAGAAATTATACAAGTCACCAGTACATACTGAATGGTAAAACATTGGTTAACTCTGACATGGAAAAGGACCTAGGAATTTTAGTGAACAGCAAACTAAGCTGTAGAAACCAGTGTCAGACAGTTGCTGCCAAGGCCAATAAGATAGTGGGTTGCATCAAAAGGGGCATAGATGCCCATGATGAGAACATAGTCCTGCCACTTTACAAATCACTAGTCAGACCATGCATGGAGTACTGTGTACAGTGATCTATTTATCCCCAGGACTGTTGCTGTGACAAGGGGACATCCTCTGCGCCTGGAGGAAAGAAGGTTTGTACACAAACATAGAAGAGAATTCTTTACGGTAAGAGCAGTGAGACTATGGAACTCTCTGCCTGAGGAGGTAAGTTCACTAAAAGAGTTCAAGAGAGGCCTGGATCTATTTCTGGAGGGTAATAATATTACAGGTTATAGTTACTAGAGATGGGTTGTTGATCCAGGGAGTAAGGGCCCATTCACACATATTTGCGGAATAGGGGCAGGCCCGTTGACCTCTATGGGCGGCATGCTATCTTGCTGAGCTGCGGCTCCGTGCCGTGGCTCAGCAAGAAAAGATAGAACATGTCCTATACTTGTCCGTACGCACGGACAAGTATAGGCATTTTCAATGTCGCCGCCCGGCGTGTGTTCCGAGCGCTGTGGAACACACGCCAGGCGGCCCCCCTTATTTTTGCGGGTCCACAATAATGTGAACCTGCAAAAATAAGGCCGTCGGGGCCTTATTCTGATTGCCTGATTGGAGTCGGGAAGGAATTTTTTCCCCTAAAGTGAGGAAAATTGGCTTCTACCTCACAGAGGTTTTTTGCCTTCCTCTGGATCAACTTGTAGGAAAACAGGCCGAACTGGATGGACAGATGTCTTTTTTTGGCCTTTTAAACTATGTTACTATTCTTACAAAACCAAAACAGCAGCCATTTGCTCAAATTTTTACTTTCTTTCATTTCACGTTATCCTCGGTTTCAAATTAAGATGATTCCTGACATGCACAGTGTTAAAATCCTGTACCCAAATGCTTATCTTGGGGACTGCTACAGCAGATGGGCAGATTTCAATTCCCTTCGGCTCTTTCTACCTCTGTACAGAAGTTTAACAGAATTGGATATTAATAAATGTTGAGAGTTGCATATTACTGAGCTAGATGTAGACGTACAAATTACATGGTACAGTTTCAAGAGCTTGGACCCTCAGTGCTTCTGCAGTCTAACGAGCCACATGGGTGTTTTGAGCATCCAAATGACTTGAGAGCTATTTGGAGAAATCTGTGATGCGTTCTTCTGAACAGACAGAAGTCTCTGAGCAGTGATGAAGTTGTTGGGGCTCATAAAGAGTATTGTGACCTGTTTAATAAGTAAAGCATTGCGTATGCAAACTTACATACCCTTAGAAATGATTACAGTCTCATATTCATAGCTGTATTATGCATCTTCTTTGTTACTGGCTGTATTAGGGATGCTAAAAAATTACAAACCGCCCCTTCTGTAGCTCCTTATGCCTCTGATTTCTTATGTAAGCATATGGAGGTTCTTTCCACAGCACCTACCCCCTTAATAGTGACCTCCCTCCTTAAAAGTGACCTTTACAGCACCGCACCCCACTCGCTTAACAGTGACCTCTACAGCACCCCACCCCCTTAACAGTGACTTTCACAGAACCACACTCCCTTAACAGGGACCTCCACAGTACCCTACCTCCTAAACAATGGCCTCCACAGTACCCTACCCCCTTAACAGTGACCTGCCCCTTAACAGTGACCACCACATTCCCCTGCCCCCTAAACAATGACCAACACAGCACCCTGCCCCTTAATAGAGACCTCCACAGCAACACACCCCCTTAACAGTGACTTCCACAGTGCGAAACCCCAAAAACAGCACTCTCCACGGCACCCCGTTCTTTTAACCATGACCTCCATAGCACCCTGCCCCCTTAACAGTGATCTCCACAGCACCACACCCCCTTAAGTGTGACCTCCACAGCACCTCATCCACTTAACTGTGACCTTCACAATGCCCTGCTCCCTTAACAGTGACCTATAACACTGAAGAAAAATGCTGAGTTGTTATGGAAACCTGGTGTAAAACTGTTGTGGAAACCTGATGTAAAACTGTGTGTATGTCAAGACTGAAGGACCTGTGATCTTCTATTGGCTAATAAGGGTCATGAGATTGTGTGTATGGCAGTTAGGATATGAGTGATGCCTATAGAGGACAGACAAACAGACAGGCAGACAAGCAGACAAATGTACACTGATTTTCATAGTATAGAATATATAGTGGAACATAGTAACATAGTTTATAAGGCAGAAAAAAGACATCTGTCCATCCAGATTGACCTGTTATCCTGCAAGTTGATCTAGAGGAAGGCAAAAAAAGAAACCTGTGAGGTAAAAGCCAATTTCCCCACTTAAGGGGAAAAAAATCCTTCCCGACTCCAATCAGGCAATCAGAATAACTCCCTGATAACTTCCTGGATCAATGACCCCTCTCTAGTAACTATAACCTGTAATATTATTACCCTCCAGAAATACACCCAGCCCCTCTTGAACTCTTTTAGTGAACTTACCATCACCACCTCCTCAGGCAGAGAGTTCCATAGTCTCACTGCTCTTACCCTAAACAATCATCTTCTGTGTTTGTGTACAAACCTTCTTTCCTTCAGACACGGAGGATGTCCCCTCATCACAGTCACAGTCCTCAGGCTAAATAGATCATTGGAAAGATCTCTGTACCTGACCCCTGATATAGTTATACATAGTTATTAGATTTCCCCTCAGTCTTCTTTTTTCTAAAGTAAATAACCATAATTTTGATAATCTTTCTGGGTACTGTAGTTCACCCATTCCAGTTATTACTTTAGTAATAGCCCTCCTCTGAACCCTCTACAGCTCTGCTATGTCTGTCTTGTTCACAGGAGCCCAGAACTGTGCACAGTACTCCATGTGTGGTCTGACTAGTGATTTGTAAAGTGGCAGGACTATGTTCTCATCATGGGCATCTATGCCCCTTTTGATGCAACCTATTATCTTATTGGCCTTGGCAGCAACTGTCTGACACTGGTTTCTGCAACTTAGTCTGCTGTTTACTAAAATTCCTAGGCCCTTTTCCATGTCTATGTTACCCAGTGTTTTACCATTTAGTATGTACTGGTGACTTGTATTATTCGTTCCTATG